>CAXHSM010001376.1:4175592-4344552 GCA_964019185.1 Maratus speculifer | reverse complement strand
ATTTTTTAAAAATGTCTGTCTATCTGTATGTGACAAAAAATTGTGGACGCTCTATCTCAAGAACTAATGCTCGAAATTTCATAAAATTTTATACAATATTCCAAAATTATTAATAGCAGCTATGTACATAACTCCTAGGATTGGTACGAACAGAAACCTGCTAGAGCAAGATTTAAACTGGCTCACTAATAATTTTCCAAATTTTATTCTCGCGGATGATTTTAACGCACATCATCCTTCCTGGAATAGCCGATACACAAACGGTGGGAGCACCATCATCCGAAGGTGGGCAGATCAAAATTTCGGACAAATTATTGTCACCCCCGAACCCACCTTCCCTAGAAGTAATAGTTTTTTAGACATTGCAATCACCCGCAATTTTCCTTTTCCCTACACCATTCAAACGGTGAACGATTTATCATCGGTTCATTTACCGATAATTTTGCGATATTCAGTACAATCTTATAATTTGGACACGACTCAGTCGCTCAACACCAACTGGCTGGACTATTCCTATTCGCTAGCGCGGAAGGAAACCCCGCCCATCATCCCTATAAATAAAGCGCAAGTCCAGCAAGCTATTAGTATGCTTGGAGACTCCATGAGAGAAGCATTCAATAGTTGCTCTCGTCCAAAAAATAGACCACCTGATATGTACTGCTTACCGCAAAACATACGGGAAATGATCAGAGAAAGAAATCGTGCTCGCAGGGAATGGCAGGTTTATAGGATCCCATATTTTAAAAATAAATTTAATCGACAAAATAGAAAAGTTAGAGCTGCTATTTTGGAGTTTAGTAAATCACGATTCAACGATTATGTTGAATCTCTCACTACACAAAACAACAGCATTTGGAAGGCTGCTTCCCAAATTCGTAGGACACGTACACACATTCCGGCAATTAATTGCCCTAACGGTACGGCTGTCACAAAACTGAAAAAGCGGAAGCTATTGCACAAAGTCTGAAAAACCAATTTTCACCTCACACAGACATATATTATCCGCGAACCACTCAGACTTTAGAAAATATTGTCAATAACTTCCAACAGAGGGAGTCATAGAACACACTACCAGAAACCACTCCAACTGAAATTAAAAGTTATATATCAGGCCTTAAAAAAATAAAGCTCCGGGGGAGGATAAAATTACTAACAATATGCTAATAAATCTACCTCACAATTTCATTTTATATCTTGTAATCTTAATATATTGCATGTTTTCTTTAAATATTTTTCCGGATAGCTGGAAAAGAGCAATTGTAGCTCCGATGCCTAAAAACGGCGAAAACTTACATGCTCCGGAAAGCTACCAACCTATTTCCTTATTATCTTGTCTTTCAAAAGTTTATGAACATGTACTAGTCAACCGCTTGAAAGATTTCTATAACTCGAATGACCTGTTTATACCGAAACAGTTCGGGTTTCGCGAAAGTCACTCAACACAGCATCAGCTGTGGCGGGTTACAGAACTCATTCATGCCAAACTTGGCAGGGGCGGGGTGACTGGAATCGTATTTCTCGATGTTCAGAAAGCTTTTGACAAAGTCTGGCATGTTGCTCTAATCTATAAATTAATACGGGACGGTGTCCCTGCTCAACTAATTAAAATTTATGCTGACTATCTCAATGTTAGATCCTTCATTGTCAAAGTGGGAAATTCCCTCTCTGACCCTCAATTCATTCTTAGTTCTACGCCTCAAGGGGCGCTCAGCTCTCCCACGCTTTATAATATTTTTGTTAACGACATCCCTCGAAGGCCTGGCATTAAATTAGCAAAATTTGCTGACGACACAGCCGTAGTTTGCACAGACACAAACCCACACAAAGTGATTGAAAAACTCCAATCCTACTTAAACGAATATTCCTATTGGCTGAAAAAATGGCGTATAAAAGTAAATCCCATCAAAAGTGCTGCTGTCCTCTTCACCCTGAAAAAATTCACCCCAGACATTAATTTAACTTTAAATAATGAACCTATTCCCTGGAAATTAGATTATAAATACCTAGGACTTCACCTAGATTCCAAATTAACATGGTGCAAGCATATTTCAGAAACTCTGGATAAAGCTGACCGCGCCGTGAAAGCCCTTTATTCCCTTTTGGCTTGGAACAGCCGCCTGTCTATTAAAAATAAGTTGTTATTATATAAATCTATGATCACGCCGATAATCACTTATGGTTCAGTGATTTTTGGATCGGCCACTAAAACTCAACTTGAAAGACTTCAAACCTTCCAAAACAAGCAATTACGCAGAATTACCAAAGCGACTCGCTACGTCCGTAACGACACCATTCATAAAGACTTAAATATTCGGCCAATTTTCTCCGAAATTAAAAAATTAACTTTAAATTTTCATAATTCTGTCCCGCTAGTGCAAAATTCTGAGTTGGATTCAATTCCAAGTTACGACGCCAGTGTGGGCAGGGGGAAAAAAGACCTCTTGCTATTTTACAGCGGAATGATGACTTCATTCCCTGCTCTAAAACATCTCGACGCAATCCCACTGGAGTAACTTAACTTAGAAAAATTTCTGAGTTATACTCAGAATTTTCACTCTAAATTAATATTTTCCCTAGGTCGAAAGAAATTTTCACCTAGAATTGGCTTCCCTGGTGTCGCAATCTGCTGATATTTTCAGCCGCGTTGTGAGCATTCTACTTTAGGAAAAAATATATATATTTATATAGTATATTTTGTTTATTATTATGTGCAATGTATATTTTTTATTCTATATATTTTTTGCAAATGTATATTTTTTATTCTATATTAATTCTTATTATTTTGGTATCGTTCTCGTCGTTGACTGTCTGTTACCAATCCACTATTTTTTTTTATTATTCGGCAAAATTTGAATTTATTTCTTCATTTTTCTTTCTCCCTCGGCTTCAGAGACAGATGATGTCATCTTAACTAGCCAATCAAATTGCTAGCTAAGGCCTATGCCTCTCTACCGAGAGACTCCCCTTTCTGGCTTCTCCATTAGCTGAGGAGAACCTGCTCACGAGCTCCCAGCCAATTCTATTTAAACCCCCTTTTTTTCGACTTGTTCTTCATTTTTACTAAGACCGCCGGATGGTGCACTTCTCTTGCGGCTCCGTTCAGCAAAGAGTCCTTGTCAGGTCTGCGCTGTTTCGTGGGCCTCTTGAGTTGTCCGACGCCCGGTCACAGAACACACACACTAGGTCAGCTTAAGTGTTAGTTTCAAAATTACTTTTTAGATCATTTTTCAAAATTAGTGAGCTATGTCGCCCCCTTTTTTTTTAGTTCTTAGGGTAGGGTAGAACTTTCTCTGGGCCCTTTGGTACTTCCAATGCTGCCCTTCCCGTCTCGACCACTTCCTAGTCTGTCAACGTATGTGATGATTTTCTAAATTTTTAGAAAGTCATTGCGCCACTGGGGGTATATTTACCCCGGTGCTCCAGCTCGAGAGCTTTGTTTCACTCGAGTCTCCAAATTCTTAAATTTTTAGAATGCATTGTTGTTAAACGTATTTTTATGTTTTATTTTTACTTTCGATGGAGGTTAAACAGGGGTTGCGACTTCCTGTAAGTACTCCTTAAGCACCAGTGTTGACTTGACTTGGCGACGGAAAGAACCTTTAGCACCTTTAGCTGGATTCACAGTAAAAAAAGAAACCGCTTGACATCAGAAAGAGCAGCTAAGCTAACCTACCTATCGTATAATTGGAAGCTGCTACACAATGAAGTAAATAAACAGAATACACCCAAAATAAAGAAACAGGAAACAAATGAAAATGTTTCAGAAACAATAAATCGTATAGAAGAATTACTTTCAAGTGACGACAGCTTAGAAATTGAGGACTTTGAAAATTCAGATTCCGAAGTTGTTGTGTCTGAAGTCTGACTGATTTTAAACTGAGAGAAAAATTGTGTCGATATGATAAAATTATATTTTTCATTTTCTATTTTATTATCTATATCTATAGTTTTGCATATTATTTATATATAAATGTTAAATTGTGTTTAATATTAGACTGCTTTCTCAATCCAAAAATACTGAGTTTTATTTCCTTAAAGTCAAGCTATTGCTGATGCTAAATGGTTCTCTTCAACATACGAATATTGAATTAAGAAAATTATATTTTTCACTTTTATATTATAATAATTTGTATATTTTTTATTTATATTTTTCACTTTTATATTTAATATGTACTTAATTTGTGTATTATATATTTGTATATTATTTTTATATCAATATTATCCTTTAAATTTATTGAAAAAACAATTCTCTATAAACACATTAACTTTTTTATATGCTTCATTTTTAAAAAATACATTTAAATTCAATACATATAAGTGTAAAAAGTTGATTTTTTTTAAATTAAAGGATTGTAAGAAGTCTGAAGTTCTATAATTTTCTTTCTTTTATACTCTTTTATCATAACTAAAAGTAAAATTAATGTAATTTCCCAAATATATATAATTGAAAATAAATACCCAGGTAAATACCCAAATTGGGTATTTACCCGGGTATTTACCCTGGGTATTTATCCTTAAAAATAAATACCCGGGTATTTTACATCACTGGTCATATATGTTCGAAATTATATGTATGAAAGGATGTATTTGAAAAAACAAACTATTAAATTCTTAAATGTCACAAGATTTCTTCATAAAATACCGTAGCTCTTGCAGTGCTTATATGTTTTGTGAAAATTAAATGCAACTTATGTTAAAGTAAGTAAAAAAAATTAATCACATTTTAAATTTGCAAAAGAATTTTTTAAAGGTAGAAAAGGGGGAGGGGGGGGGGTAGTAGTTGAGTAACTCATATATAGCCTTAAAATAGATAAGTAAAATTTATTATTTAAATTCAATGCCAAAAATACAAATTTGAAACTTACTATCAAATTTTGCTAAGTCATTTAAACAATTCTAATGGCACATCAATATTTGGAGAGCATTAAATATATAAATTTACTGCATAAAATCTGAACACATAATAAATATAGGGTGTAAAAAAAAAACCAGAATCTAAAATAGAATATATTTTTTTAACCATATTATAAAATAAAACTAAATTTTACCTTCATTTCGGGAGATAATAGTAAATATTATCAGCCAATCTGCAGCAAAACATTCACATTTAGATTCTAAAATAGGGATTAATTTTAAAAAATATTCGCAAATAATGTAATTTATTTCGTAAAATGCAGTAAATATTTAACATACACTATCTGTTTACATCCACCATTGATTATTCCGCATTCTGAAGGCTATTCCAACTTCCTCCGAGCAGCCGGAAAAATGTAACAGACATTCAGCATATTCAATGCCTGAATTCCGAATTTTGAGGGGAGAATCGCTCATCTTCAGAATAACAGTCAGAATCACTGAATTCAGTACGATATTTCGATTCTACAGGGGTCTCGCTAAGGGGGGAAGAAAGTGGAGCCTCCCCCCAAACATTTGCATATGCTGCACAGTTGCCAAATTTACAATCTAAACTGGCAAATTATTTCAAAATTCTTAATAAAAAACTATAATACTATAAACTATTTCTGATAGATTTGACGAAAGTTATCAATATAATTAGAAGTATTATTAAGTTTTTTACAAATAAAAACTATATTCCATTTTCTAGTTGTGATAACTTGGTAAAATTATAAAACTAGTTGGCAAACACCGAAAACTTTTTATGTTCGCTTTTTACTGACAAGGAAGGTCTCCTTACTGGGCATGCTCAGAATTTTATGAAAAAAATACAAATTAAAGAACTTATGTATGTAATAAAGGATCAGTCAAAATTAACGGCGGAATCACATAAGAAAATGTGTAAAAAATAAAATATTTTCGAATATTTGGCGTGAAAAGACGAAAGAGTCACTCGATTTGGCGAGCAGCCCATTTCCTCGCCAAAAGCAAACGATTATAATGCAACTCAAAACTGTTGGATATTTAGAATGCCCGTAAATAATATTTAATGAATTTAAACATAAACAATGAGAGACTTTAATATATTATATACATATTGTATTACATATATATATTACTTGTTGAAGTAGCTAATTAATTAATCACTGGAAAAAATGTTTTCATAAATAAAAAAAATATTGAGAAAAATTATCTCCATACATTTAAGCGCCACATAATAAAAGCCACATGTTTCCATAGCAACAAAATCTAATCAACAATTCTCCATTGGACTTGGAGCTTGAAACAAATTTAATGAATTTAAATTATGAATTTCGTTTTAAATCTCAAATTTTGATAATTAAATTATCGATATAACAAAATATTTAAATCAAACTAAAACTTGTTAAAGTTATTTAAATTAAATTTATCAAAACCAGTTCAACATGAAACTTTTTTTCCTTAACCTCCTGACTGCCGCCGGCTGATTTTTTCACACACTAAGCTGCAGGTTTCACTGCAACATAAGCAATATTTAAATTAGTATAATTCCAAAATTAAACCCAGTTCTGAAAAATTAAGTTAAGATTGATGCTATCAAAGATTATACACCGATACTAATAACGTATTTTGCATCATGTTGGAAAAAACATCTTTTTTTTATATTTTAATAAATTACAGAGAAAACAACATTGCAATATTACCCTTTGGCTGGGCAGTCAGGGGGTTAAAGTGTATTTGACTTAAAGTATTTTTTGAAATTACATTCCATCGCCAACCGGCGATAAATCGCCAAATAACGAAATTTTCATTATTTTTTTACGGATACTGAATGCAGCTTCCGCCGAAATTTTTTTATAAATGTATATATCCTCATGAGAAGAACATTCTGTAATTTTTTCAGATTTTTCGGGGCATGCCCGTAAGGAGACCTTCCTTGTGAGTTGGCGAATACTGAATTTTGACTGGGTATTCTAAGGTTCTCTCTCCTGCCAACAAAGTCTTCGCGAGGGATCTGTCTGCACAAGAGCGAAAGACTCTACGAGAACCCCATAATAATTCCCTGACAGTTTTATGATTTCGCAAGTAAGTTTCCTGTTATAAATTTCATGTATTGTACAAATAAAGAGTACAATAAAAGTGATGCATAACATTGGTCAAAATGGATGGAGCCTGACGTTAAAAGTGTCGATACCCAACATTGGAGAAATGCATCATTTTACTCTCCACTGGTGAGTGGATTTTTAGGTACGTCTTTGAAAACCACAGAATATACAGATATGCTGAAAACTTTTTTTTACCAGTTAGCTATATTTTGCAATTTTCCAAATATAATAATTTTTCTTCTATTGTATCTGTTTCTTAATTCTATAGGAAAATAATATGAAAATACACTGAAATAACAGAAATGACAGACTATTTTTGTTGTTGCATAAATTTTGTCAAAACAATTTTCAAGTGCATTTTGCTGACTGTCAAATTTTTCTAGAAATTCTAAATGATATTAAAAACATGCATGCAAAATATTAAAAAAAATGTGAATTTTTGCAAGAACATCTTGTTCAATAGCTCAATAGTAGCAACATCAAAAACAGTTCGGAAACTTTCATTTTTAAATCCACAATTTTTTTAAGAGTTTTCAATTGTCACATCACAAAATCGACAGGATCAAAAATGACATTGATATCAAAAGAAGAATCCCAACTGCCTCCTACAAATATCTGACAATGTCAAGTTCCAGCTCCCCCCCCCCCCGCCCTAAAGTGAAAATATTGTATATGTACAGCCCCTTATCTCACAAACTTTGGATAAAGATGTAGGCGGTATAGAACAAACAGACAGACATAATAAAAACCCAACAAACAAACATATATACAGAGAAACAAACTTACAAACAGACAGATAAACAAACAATCAAACAAATAAACATACAGACAAACAAACCGATAATGTTGGGTATGTACAGCCCCCTTATCTCATAAGCTCCGGAGAAAGATGTAGGTTTGGAACAGGATCAATATTTCTACTTCTATGTATCTACACTCGAGTCAAATCACATGTCTAAATCTACAGAATAGGAAAATTTAATGAACGAATTTTGTACCTTTTAATGAAATGAAGCTTGTAAAATCGGCTGCTTAATTCAAAGTTGAAATTAGTGCAGTTTGTTTAAAAATGTCTTGTTTATTATATTTTCTTTCTGTTTTCAGATTCAAAGATAGATAAAAATTTTTCAACTGAAGTTCAATAAGCTGTTTCCTTGGATGAAAGTGGCAACAATCTGATAAATACAGATTCTTTGAAGGAGTTTGTTATCATCTGAAACAAAACATTTTCATATGCAATAATGTCATCGGTTGCAGAAGAAAATTGTTGCTCTAGTGAACAGCAATTTGTTCCTCAAAATGAAAATAAAGAAAAACATTTCTCCATTGCTACGGGAGAAATTTTGATTTGTGAACTATGTTCTAAAACATTTTCTCAGAGTAGTCATTTCAGAAGACATCTAAAAAACATTCATGCAGA
Source organism: Maratus speculifer (assembly GCA_964019185.1). Lineage (NCBI taxonomy): Eukaryota > Metazoa > Arthropoda > Arachnida > Araneae > Salticidae > Maratus > Maratus speculifer. The sequence continues at coordinate 4,336,152 of CAXHSM010001376.1, read as the reverse complement.
CTATATTCCATTTGTTTGTGAAATATGTTCGAAAGGATTTTGTGATAAGAGTGCTTTGAGAAAACATCTCTTGTCACATACAGGAGGAAAACCTTTTGTTTGTAAAATATGTTCCAAAGGGTTTAATGAGAAGAGTAGTCTAAGAAAACATTATCTGACCCACACAGGAGAAAAACCTTTTGTTTGTGAACAATGTTCCAGAGGTTTTTCTCAAAATGGTCATCTAAGAAAACATCTCTTGACGCATACTGGTGAAAAACCTTTTTCTTGTGAAGTATGCTCCAAGGAATTTACCACAAGCAGTAATTTAAAAAAACATCTTTTGACGCATACAGGTGAAAAACCTTTTGTTTGTAAAATATGTTCCAAAGGATGTTCTCAGAAAAATGATCTAAAAAGACATCTCCTGATACATACAGGAGAAAAACCTTTTGTCTGTAAATTATGTTCCAAAGGATTTTCTTATAATACTAATCTGAGAAACCATCTCTTGACGCATACAGCAGAAAAATCTTTTTTCTGTGAAATATGTTCCAAAAGATTTTCTCAGAATATTTCTCTAAGAAGGCATCTCTTGACGCATACGGGTGAAAAACCTTTTGTTTGTGAAATATGCTCTAAAGGATTTTCTCGGAATAGTGACTTAAGAAGACATCTATTGATACATACAGGAGAAAAACCATTTTTTTGTGAAATATGTTCCAAAGGATTTTCTCAGAATGGCCATTTTAAAAGGCATCTCTTGACACATACAGGATAAAATCCTTGTGTTTTTAAAATATGCCCCAAGGGATTTTCTAGACATTGTTTTATAAACATCTCGTAATTGATAAAGGAGAAAAAAAATTTGTTTGTACAATGTTTTCCGATGGACTATCTGATAACCATTATTGAAGAAAATATTTGTCTCATACCAAAGAGACAATAGATGGAAATCTCCCATATTTATTATGTCCAAATTCGAGTATGAACCCTCTATATGTCATTATATTTACTATTATTACTCTTTATGATTTAACATTTAGTAATAAATAGAAAAATTATACTTCACCCATGTCTTTTTGATAATAAAGAAATATTTGTTGACATATTCATCCTTACATATTAGTACATTCATTTTGCATGGATTAATACATTTTTCAGGTTAAAGGTTACTTCAGTCAAATGAAAAGACCTGTTCGATAATGCTAATCCAACAGAAGGAATTTCTAAAGATATCTCGGTTGCATTTCAATATTTTTAAATGATTATTATTATTGATAGCTGATTATTGATCTAAATGCAGGCCATATTTTTACTTTATCGATTTTAGTTGCAGATATTTTTTATGAGGGTGCTTTTGCTTTCGAAACTGGTTCCGAAAACGAAAGCGTCTTAACAAAAAATATCTGTTCATAAAATCAAAAAAGTAAAAAGTGGCCAGCATACAGATCGATCTCAGCTATCCATTGAAAAAAAAATCATTTAATAATATTAAAATGTAACCGAGATATCTTTATAAATTTCTTCCTTAGGTGAACGGATCTTTTCATTTGAATGAAGTAGCCTCTTAAACAGGATTTCGTTATAGGAAATTCTTTTTCACACGTTTTACTATATTTTAATTTAGCTACATTTAATAAGCCTAGACATGTACTATTCTATATAAAAAATAAAATTTTATTTTTAGTTGTACAATAATGATAATTTAAAGATAAGTGCATTTTTGAAGAGATATTTTTGGTAGGACAATTTTTACTGATGTTTAAATTAGTCAGGCATGCCGATAGAATGATTTTCATTCGGGGAAGAGTCGAAACCGGAATTAAATTTAGGCCCGTGAAGACTAGAAATAATGATACCAGTCTTAGTTCGATACAGAAAAAATAAGTTAGACCCGGCCGCATATTTCAGATGTGTATATTGCTGGGACGATTACTGTTTCTAAACCAATAGGAGACCGTCATTATCACGGTCAAGTACACGCCCACACAGTTTGATTGACAGGAACTCGTGGACAATTGATCGTGTGTGTTTATTATTTATTTGTACTCGGATTGTTTGAATTTGTACTCGGTAATTAAAAATTAAAGGTACGAAAGAATTTTTTTTTTCAAAATGAGTGAATTTTATTTACTTCAATTAGAAATTATACTTCCTCTGATCCTGAAATAAATAAATAAATAAATAAATAAATAAATAAAAATTAAAGTAAGAATTTTGCTTATACGGATATTTTCGCAGAATACTTTTTTTCCCATTTGTTTAATATATATATAAATCATTTTGGAACGATATTTAGACTATTAAAAGGGTTTGAAATATTTTTTTTTAAATGTCTTATTTATTAATAAAACACAGCCTCCAATAATTTAAAAAAAAAATCACCAACGGACTCTCGGCCCGCGATGGGCTCGAACCCATATCCTCCGGTTTCAAGCTCGACGCTCTAACCATTCAGCCAGTCAGCTCCCTTTCATCCGCAACAGATTATCGTTATAATTAGCACCGTCAATTGTCCACGAGTTCCTGTCAATCAAACTGTGTGGGCGTGTACTTGACCGTGATAATGACGCTCTCCTATTGGTTTAGAAACAGTAATCGTCCCAGCAATATACACATCTGAAATATGCGACCCGGCCAGGTCTTTCAGAATGAAAGGCTTGACCCAGAAAGTGCAACTGGGTCCAGCCCAAGCCCAAGAGCGCCCATATGCGTGGAGGGGTAATTCTTTTTCACACGTTTTACTATATTTTAATTTAGCTACATTTAATAAGCCTAGACATGTACTATTCTATATAAAAAATAAAATTTTATTTTTAGTTGTACAATAATGATAATTTAAAGATAAGTGCATTTTTGAAGAGATATTTTTGGTAGGACAATTTTTACTGATGTTTAAATTAGTCAGGCATGCCGATAGAATGATTTTCATTCGGGGAAGAGTCGAAACCGGAATTAAATTTAGGCCCGTGAAGACTAGAAAGAATGATACCAGTCTTAGTTCGATACAGAAAAAATAAGTTAGACCCGGCCGCATATTTCAGATGTGTATATTGCTGGGACGATTACTGTTTCTAAACCAATAGGAGACCGTCATTATCACGGTCAAGTACACGCCCACACAGTTTGATTGACAGGAACTCGTGGACAATTGATCGTGTGTGTTTATTATTTATTTGTACTCGGATTGTTTGAATTTGTACTCGGTAATTAAAAATTAAAGGTACGAAAGAATTTTTTTTTTCAAAATGAGTGAATTTTATTTACTTCAATTAGAAATTATACTTCCTCTGATCCTGAAATAAATAAATAAATAAATAAATAAATAAATAAATAAATAAAAATTAAAGTAAGAATTTTGCTTATACGGATATTTTCGCAGAATACTTTTTTTCCCATTTGTTTAATATATATATAAATCATTTTGGAACGATATTTAGACTATTAAAAGGGTTTGAAATATTTTTTTTAAATGTCTTATTTATTAATAAAACACAGCCTCCAATAATTTTAAAAAAAAATCACCAACGGACTCTCGGCCCGCGATGGGCTCGAACCCATATCCTCCGGTTTCAAGCTCGACGCTCTAACCATTCAGCCAGTCAGCTCCCTTTCATCCGCAACAGATTATCGTTATAATTAGCACCGTCAATTGTCCACGAGTTCCTGTCAATCAAACTGTGTGGGCGTGTACTTGACCGTGATAATGACGCTCTCCTATTGGTTTAGAAACAGTAATCGTCCCAGCAATATACACATCTGAAATATGCGACCCGGCCAGGTCTTTCAGAATGAAAGGCTTGACCCAGAAAGTGCAACTGGGTCCAGCCCAAGCCCAAGAGCGCCCATATGCGTGGAGGGGTAATTTTTTTTCAGCATGAATCGGTTGTAAGATTTGAAAATTTTAATTTTATGTAAAAAACAAAGCATCGTAAAACCTGCCCAGACTAGATCAGAAGGCGCCGGTAGAAATTTCCATTTTTGACAAGTTTACAGCTTTGCAGGTATTAGTTGTTGGGAATACATTTTGTCATAATTATGATTTATTTTTTTTTTCTAGCTGGATTCTGTTTCATACATTTTCTTTTTTTACGAGATTTTAATTAGTCCTTTTGACTAGTTCTATTTTCACAAAAAGGAAAAAAATACGGGATTGGAAACAAGTTGAGTTTTAGGTAAATTGTTATCTTAGCAAGTATATAGGTGATTATAACATTTTATTGTATAAGGAAAGATTTTGTTATAAACAGGATCCGTATTCACGGGTGTATTAGTAAAAATAACTTTGCATGAACGAAATGCTCAACTATTAGAGACAGATTTAACCATAAGATATATATTATACAGTTACAATTCTCACCAGGGAATGTTCCCAGGTGTAAGTTGTGGATTTGGACGAGTGTGGTATCAAAAGGAAGATCTCGTCATGTCCTTAAAAAGTGCAATGGAACTACGTGTCCGACTTCAACCGTTTTCAAGCCATCAACATTTGAAGTGTGTATGAAAAAATAAATAAATTGACAGGCAGGTGCATATTGTTCTCAAGTTAAGCCAACCTAAATAAAACATTCTATTTTACACACTACATACACATACAATTTATCCATTACGTCATGCCACACATTTGCCGAAAATTTTTCAGAAAACAAAGTATTGGAAATAACAAAACAGGTGGAAAAACTTTTCGAATGCAGCCATACGCGAAAACTTCATAGAATGCGAAGTGCCTGTCTAAAAGAGGGTAAATAAGTAGTAATGTGTGGGTATAAAGGATTTTGCTTGTAGCTCGGTAAAAGGTATTGGCAGAAGGAATAAAAACAGTGCAAAAAAGTTTTAACTTGCGAACAATTTATATACAGTTGGCAAAAAAAGTATTTGTACACTCTAACATTTTTAATTTTTAACTAAATAAAAACAGATATCTTGTCAAAAACAGTTTTAATACAGTCTGTTTATCGTGCGTTTTAAATTACACAACAGAAAATTTCGATAAAGATGTAAAATAATTTTCTAATAGGAAAAGTTTAAAAATTTCTTGCAAAAAAAGTATTTGTACATTTCTCCATCCTGATATGTACTGTGTTTTATAGTGTTTATGGTTCAAAGGACTACTTATACAGAAGCTGTTAATAATTTTTAACTTCATATTATATTTTTCTGACATTTAATTTAATTTGCTCTTGAAGTAATTGAGAATAGAACCTAAAACTAGAGAGGCACCTCTAGATATATGAAATCCTATTATTGAGCATAATAAAAATTGAAACTCGCAACAAGAATTTGTAAAAGCTATTAAATTACCATCTACACTATTGGATGCATAGTGAGAAACTATGAATAAATTAGATGCATCGAAATTCAACGAAAACCAGGACTTCTCTGCAAACTAACAATGAGGGAAAAAGGGAGTGTTGTTAAAAAAATCTTTAATAAATCCTATGCGTTCGGTTCAAAAATTTGCTGAAGACCTTGCAACATCTTCTCGCATCAGAGTAATGCCTCAAACAATAAAAAATATTCTTCTCAATGCAGAATTAAAAGGAAGAACCTCAAGGAAAAATCCATTCATCAGCGAAACAAATAGGCGAAAACGCATAGTATTCGCTTTCGCATACAGAAATAAATAATTGGATTTTTGGAAAAGAGTAATTTTTTCTGATGAGGGAAAATTTGGAATTTTCTTACCATCAAGCATTCGAAAAAATTGGCGTAAAAATAAATCTGTTCTAGATCCAAAACGTATACTTCAAACTATCAAGCATATTGGGGGATATATTATACTTTTGGGGTGTATAGCTTCTAATGGAGCAGGACATTTAAAATTTATTGACAATGGAAGGACAGGTTTAACATACATTGATGTGTCGCGCCATAATTTATTAAACTGTGTCAAGAAATTATGCATAGAGGAAGCTTTTCTTTTTCTGCAAGATAACGACCAAAGCATTCTGCTGTGATCACCAGCACATGCTTACGACAATACTCGCAGACGACTGGTAACTCCTCTAAAATATCTAGACTCTAATCAATAGAAAATTTGCAGATGCTATTGGATGCAAAAATCCGAAAAAAAAATATGTATTACTAAAAAAAAGTTTTAAAGAAGCTCTTATTGTGTCATGGTATAATATTAACCAGACCGCTACAAAAAAGTTGGTGGAATCTATGCCACACCATCTAGAAGTAGTCATAAACGCTAAATGAATTCGCACAAAATATTAATTTGTACCATTTTACTAAATTTTCATTAATTATATTACATTAATATAGTGTACAAATACTTTTTTTTGCATTATATTTTTGTATATTTGTTTATTATAATGTAAAAATTCGATTCGTTTAATTTTGTTTTTGCTTCTATAATATTATAATGCATTAAATTAATGTATTACAGTATTTTTAGCTTAAATCTTTTGTTTAATTTCATTATAATTTAAAAAAAATGAAGTGTACAAATACTTTTTTTGCCAACTGTATATCTGCCTGTCAGTTTATTTATTTATTCATTCACAATTTAAGTACTGATATTTCGAAAACTGTTGGATTCGGACGGGTAGTTTCATTGCACTTATTAACGTACATGAAGAGATCTTTCTTTTAATATCACATTTGTCCAAATCCTCAACTTACACCTGGGAAAGTTCCCTGTCTGTTGAAAAACTCATTTTCCCGAATTTAATAAGGATTAGAATCCTGAATACTTTGGATTGCTCGCAGCCCAAACTTGAAAATTATATTTCAAGTCAGCCCAAAAGGCCTTAGCCAGAAGGGGCATCATCAGGGATTGACCCCCTCCCTCAATTTTTATTTAGGTGTATCGAAAATTGTATAAAATGCAAGCTACAAAATAAGTTTCAATAAAAGCATCTTCGTTCAATTATTTTGTTTCATCTCTTCGTCTTATTTTTGCATCTGTACTTTTAAGTGATCCAGTAAAGTAAAACATTCTATGGACAGTGTTAGAGTCACGTCCTAGTGGGAATCATGAGGGTAAAAGCGCATTTGTTTTGTTATTGCGCCATTTGATGAAGCATAAATACAGATAAATGCATCGGAAAAATACTGCAAATTTATTCTGTACGAATTATTTTCGACAATTATTTGCATATATACTAATTAAAATCCATATAAACTTATGTATTAAAATTTTAAATTTTTGTTTTATAAATAAAATATAAATATGCATGCAATTGCTTTAAAATTGGAAAAAGAATTCATGTGTCCCTGAAAAGCCTGTACCTCAGAAAGTCTAAAACTTCGTAGAAAAATAAAATATCAGCATAAATTTTCTAATCACAATGCTTTTCAATGGCGTGATTATGACCATTATTCCCAAGCAGATGAATTTTTGTAGCCTCGAATCAAAATCGAAAATATGCTCCATTAAACGAGGAACAGGACATTAAAATTGCAGCAGTGCCAATTTTTTGAGAACAAAATTATTCTAAAAAACTGTCTCATTTCTTTCCACTCCGCTTGCGTGCGAAAGGTGACAAATGTCAGTGTACACTTGTATATAAATAATAAACAATTTTTGCAACAGAATGCATAATCGAGTAAATGCATATCAATTTCATTCTATTTGAAGGGCTGTAACGCTATTAAAATGAACTTGAAACATTTTTTGGTACCACTCTGTTATCCTGATGGCCGATTTCGCCAAATTATACAAATCGCCAAACTAATAGCCAAATTATACACATTGACGTAATTTTTATTTTAAATAAAAAAACAAATAATTAGTAGAATATTAATTAAAAAAAAAAAAGATCGAACTAAAAATCAATTAATGACGTTTTAAATACGTGTATCGTATTTAATGTCATTAAATGTGACATTCACTATCATCCATTATTGGTATTTAATCTTATAATTTGGCTGTAGTATTTTGGTCGACGGGATAACAGAGTAGTTTTTCCCATTTTTTTCCCATTTGCCATAATGTAATGGAAAACTTATCATTAAACTATACATCCGATTATCATAAAATCGACAAAGTTTTGTCATAATTATGCATTTCAAATTTCAAAGCATTCGGTTAAGATCATTTTTACTCTGTTATATGCGGACCGACAAACGGACCGAATGACGACTATAGGTGCTAAGGATTTATATAATTACGAACGCACCTAAAAAGCGAGAAAATAATTTTTAATTGATGTGAACTGAGGATATGGTAAAGCTTGGGTCCGAAGGAGGGTGAAGATATTCAGTAGCGTATCTAGACTCATCATTTCAGAGGTATGGCTGAGATACAGTAAAAATTTTTGAGAGGAAATCACGAAAATATTAACATTTTCCCTTTAAACAGGTTTTTATATTACCATGTAATTGCATACATTATACAATTGAACCTGGTAAGATGGAGTTGCATGGGACTGTCGTTTCGTTTTAAGCAGGTTTTTGTCTTAACTAATATAACTTTTACGGCATGTAAAGAGAGTCTGCGTATGTTAAAAACTTGGGTGAAATAGTTATTTTGAGTTCTCTGTGAAAAAAAACACTTTTTAAAATGAAAACATTCTTGACCGGAATATTTTTTATATTGGAAAAAGTGTAAATTGCAAACAAAAATTACAAAATGAAATACCAGATATTTTGCATTTATTGATAAAACCATAACAATATATATGAATACTACATCCAAACATTTGTGATATGTTCACAAAAGTAGAATTCATCATGCTTGATTTGTACCAAAGAGTGTAGTGGAGGGTATATACAGGTATGTACTGTATTCCTGGATTTTTTTAAAAATCTCTGTATACCCTTTGTTTCTTTATTGAAGCTATAGCTATAAGGTGTGAAAGTCATGAGTTCAATGTATACATTCTGGTTTTGTTATGACTGCAACACTGTTTGTACCAGTCTTTTATTAAAGGCCATTGTAAAACCCTTTTTTCTAGAGGGGGGAGGCAACTAAAAGTAACTAAAACAAATGATAAAAAAAAATGAAAAAAAATCATAATACAGCATTTAATTTTATTTAATATAAATCTTTTATTTTATTAACAGTATAAAACAAACTGTATTACGGAACTTATATAATTATTTTTATTTAAATGCTATTCATATCAGTTTTTTAATAATAATAATAATAATAAAACTTTAAAAGGGGCATTTTTTGCGATGAACAATTATTAGATTTCACATTTATCTTTCCATATTGTGCTGATTATAAAATTAAAATACTGCCTAGGAATAATAAAATGAAATATAATCCAAAATACAGTAAACTCCCTCAAATCCGCACAGCTTGGGACAAGAGGTTGTGCGGATTTTAGAATTTTGCAGATTTCTGGTCATTGCTTTGTTTACATTTTTTAAACAGTAATTTGAGTGCAATTAATAGTGCATTTGGAACTATAATGAATGCTTACAATATAATAAAATATTAAAATAAGTAATAAACTAAAATAATAAAAATTTAGATAATTTTTAAAATGATTAAAGTACTAATAGCAAAGGTCAAGTTAATAATCAATAGTGTATGATTAAATTATTCAACAAAACTTGCCTCATAAAAGTATGCCTTATATGCATCAAAATAATAAAATAAGGATTTTTTTTCAAGTTTAATCAGGTTTAATGACCAAAAAAATCTTGATTAATGCATAAATATATTTGGTAAGAAGGTTGTGATTACTAGTAATAGCAGCAATATCTTGAATTTTTCCAAAAAAAAAAAAAATATATATTCTTCTTTCATGAATAAAACATGAATAGGGTATTATTAAGAAAATTACAAATTAAAAAACATATGGAATTGATACACAACTAGGAAAAATCAAATTTTGTCCCAATATCCGAAATGAAAATTTCATTGTTTACATCCATAAAATATGTGCGGATTTTAGAGAATTGCAGATTTCTGGTTTGCGGATTTGAGGGAGTCTACTGTACTCTATAATCCGCTCAACCTTTGGCCCCAACTTTTTTGGCCTTACAGAACATTAACTGTATATCCAAAAACTTTCTGAATTTCTAAAATTTTACTAAAATAACGAAATTTTTGAAATTTAAAATAAATTACTGATTCTTATTTTTTTTCAGTCCATTATTTTAATGTGCAACCCCTAAAACAAGTTTTTTTAATGTCGAGGGAACATTGACCCGAACCCCCTTCTCACTGCTGAAGTTAGGAAAAAATTGCTTTTTTGTCAAATTTTAGTTTAAAATTAAGTTATAGCATTCATTATAAAAAATCATCAGATATCCACTCATTTCCAGCTCTTCTGAAGAAACATTTTAACTATACCATTGTATTATCTGATTACACATATAACAGGAGAGTTCTGTTTATTTTCTTGCATTCTCATTCCCTTCTCAGGCATTCCGAAACAATCTATTTACTCAAGGTTTCAGTAGCGGTAATATACATATTACTGCTATAATTATACATCAATGATATTAATTACTAATATTACTGACTATTATTATTACATTATTAGCAACATTATAATGTATTATTATTATATTATATGACTACTATAATATTATTACATTATAGCAGTGATGTAAGATTAATAATATAAGGTTAATGTAATTATTATAGTCTAATTATAGAGGTTATATACATATATTGCCACTATAATTAGACATCAGCAGAATGACTATTATTATTACATTATTATAAGTGACTATTATTAGCGACATTATAATGTATTATATGAATATTATTATTAGTCACGCATATATTATTGTAATAATTATATTTCATGATGATTCATGAAAATAGTTAAAAACAATCATGGAAAAAGATTTCCTGCATGGTCATCAAGCGAAATTATTTAAAAAAAAAAATAAAAATATATTAAAAATGATCTATCAATTTTTTTAGAAAAAAAGGTAGAGCTTGTAGAGATAATGTTAGTTACCCATGTCATTATTTTTTCATTTTTATCATTGAATAATGCAGTTATTTTTGTTGGCATAATTTCAAAACATTCAAAACAAGTTTTATTCATATTCTGCATGGGATTGTTTTAATTTTTTTTTTGAAAAATTAAGAATTTCATGGGGGGGGGGGGGGCATTGTGAAATTCCGAACCTGAAATCCAGAAAATTCCAAAATCTGGAAAACTCTCTGTCCCAATGATTCCGGGTAGCAGGTCCTCTACTGCAATAACTTTCAGCAATTAAACATTTTGAGCATATATAATAGATTGTGCATAAATTTGTTTACCTGCTTAGTTGTTATTTTTCAAATTTTACAGTATATTTGAAAAAAAAGAGAAAATACACATCAAGTGATGTTGCAAAATTTAGGAAAAAAAACTTGTACAAGCTTTTTTAATTAAATTCTTCAACTTTATGTCAAAACTTGAGATTTTGCTTTAAAAGATAATTTTTTTTCATAAAGCCATCCAATAAATGTCAATAAGATAAAGTGAAATACTCAAAGATCTTGAAAATTACTCACTTATTTCCAGTATTCCTTCATTAGGTTTATTAAAATGCAAGACGCAAGAAAAAAGGTCCATTTTTGGTTACGCATAATTTAAATTGTGCATTATTAAAAAAAATTTAATGTCTCTAATCAGTGAAAAACAATTTAGCATACTGAATAGTACAGTAGACTCCCTCAAATCTGCAATCCTAAACTCCACAACTCTCTAAAATCTGCACATAATTTACGGATGTAAACAATGAAATTTTCGTTCAGATGTAGGGACAAAATTTGACTTTTTTATTTTTATACCAATTCCATATATATTTTAAATTGCAATTTATATTAAGATTATTGAATTCATTTGTTTTTTTTTTTTCATGAAGGAAGAACAAATTTATTTCTCATGAAATTCAAGATATTGCTGATATCACTGGTCATCACAATCTCCTTACCAAATATATTTTTGTATTAATCAAGCTTTTTTTAGTTATTAAATCTAGCTAAACCAGAAACATAATTTCCTTATTTTGTGATTTTAATGTGAATTAAAATATATATTTATGAGACAAATTCCATTGAATACTTTAGGAAAAATACATTACCATTTTATTATAAATATTTATATGTACATTATTGATTATGAATTTGACCTTTTCTTTTAAAAATTTAGAGAAAAATTTCAACTTTTCAAGTCTTTCTAAAAATTATCAAAATTTTTATTACAGTAGACTCCCTTAAATCCGCAAATCTTTAAAAGCCATTCATAATTTACGGATGTAAAAAATGAAACATTCAGTTTAGATATAGGGATAAAGTTTGACCTTTTTTAGTTTTATAACCATTCCATACATATTTTAATTTGTAATTTTTGTTGATATTACTGAATTCATGTTTTTGCATGAAGGAAGAATAAACTTATTTCTGAAAAAAATTCAAAATAATGTTGATGTAATTGGTAATCACAATTATCTTACCAAACATATTTATGTATTAATCAAGCTTTTTTGGTTATTTAGTGTGGCTAAACTTGAAATAAAAATTCCTTAATTTAGGATTTCAATGTGAAGTAATAATGTACATTAATGAGGCAAATTTAATTGAATAATTCCGTAAAATGCATTTCACTTTTATAATCAATGTTTAATCATACATTATTGATTATTATCTTGACCATTTCTTTTAATATTTTAAAAGATATTTAAATTTTTATTATTTTAGATTGTTACTTATTTTAATATTTCTTTTATATTGTAAGCATTCATTATAGTTTCGATTGCATTATTAATTACATTCAAATTACTGTTTAAAATATGTAAACAAAGCAATGACCAGAAATCTGCAAAATTCTAAAATCCGCTTAACATCAGGTCATTTTCGTAATCCGATTTTAGATGGATATTCACGTTTTAGGAATCAGAGAACCCAAAATACATGTTTTTAGAAAATGTCTCTCTGTGTGTATGTGGCAAAAATTTGTGGACACTCTATCTCATGAACTAACACATGGAATTTACCAAAACTTTAGATTCTGTCAGAACTTGATATAAATTATATCTAATTAGTTTTATGTGTATATCGCTGAAAAGGTGGCGCTGCTATACTGCATTATTCACATTAGCCATATTTTAAAAACTAGTGCAAGGATTTTTATAAAGCTTTAGATTTAGTTAATACTTGATTATAAAATGGTACTGATTACATTTTGATGTAATCAGTCATATATCATATACCAGGTGGCGCTGCTATGCTCCATTTTTCAGGAAGCATTTACATGTCTAAAGTAGCAGAAAGTTTTGGTATTGCCACATCTGACTAGTTCCTAAACAATTGAAGTACCTTGCGGTGGAAATGATAGTGTACGACTGATTAGCTTTACTAATCGTATATATGAATTGAGTAAACATGCCGAATAAATATTCAATACATTTTCTATATAATTTTAGAAAAATACTAAGCTCACGCTGGGTTCAAAGAATACACGATAACAAGACATACTTCATCTAAATCCTTTGAAATAAATTTTGAAAAAGGAAATATAAAAAATAAGATTTTTTTTCCCGCAAAACATATTTTTAATATATTTCTTTTCAATTTTTAAAAGTGTTTCTTGAATAAAGCCTTTGTTGTCACGTAACAAATTGAGGTACATTTATCCTTTTCTGGTCAGATTAATTTTTTATCTTTAGTAAAAATTTACTTTACAGTAAAATAACAAAAAATAAAACTATCAAAAAGTTTTACTAAAATTAATGAACAACAGATCTGGAGTTCTTTGCTTTTTATCAAAATGACAACTGTAACAATTTTGGAATTTTTTATTAATTACTAAGTGCTAAAAAAGAAGAGAAGTGATAACAGTAAATGCAATGAAACATACAGGGTTCATACTCAATTTTAACAAAAAAATGCAAGTGATTTTTTAGAGATATCTATTTAATATGAGACAAATGGTTTTTTAGTAATGGTTATCAGATAATCCTTTGGAAAATATATTGCACAAACATAACATTTTTTCCTGTATCAATCATGAGATTTCTCTCTAGTTGACAATGTCAATAAAATCCTCTCAGAATCGGAAAAACAAGGATTTTACTTTGTATGAGTCAAGAGATGCCTTCTTAGATGATCATTATCAGAAAATCCTTCGGAACATATTTCACAAATAAAAGGTTTTTCTCCTGTATGAATCAAGAGATGCCTTCTCAGAGCACTACTCCGAGAAAATCTCTTGGAACATACTTCACAAGTAAAAGATTTTTCTCCTGTATGAGTCAAGATATGTTTCCTCAAAGTACTTTTATTACAAAATCCCTTAAAGCATATTTCACAAACAAAGGGTTTTTCTGCTGTATGTATCAAGATATGGGTTCTTAGTTCGCTATTCAGAGAAAATCCTTTGGAACATATTTCACAAACAAAAGGTTTCTCACCTGTATGCGTCAAGAGATGTGTTCTTAGATGAGCATTCTGAGAAAAGCCTTTGGAACATATTTCACAAACAAAAAGTTTTTCGCCTGTATGCGTCAAGAGATGCTTTTTTAGATTACTATTATCAGAAAATCCTTTGGAACATATTTCACAAACAAAAGGTTTTTCACCTGTATGCGTCAAGAGATGGGTTCTTAGATAACCATTCTGAGAAAAGCCTTTGGAACATATTTCACAAACAAAAGGTTTTTCACCTGTATGTGTCAAGAGATGGGTTTTTAGATTACCATTCAGAGAAAAGCCTTTGGAACATATTTCACAAACAAAAGGTTTTTCACCGGTATGCGTCAAGAGATGGGTTCTTAGATAACCATTCTGAGAAAAGCCTTTGGAACATATTTCACAAACAAAAGGTTTTTCACCTGTATGCGTCAAGAGATGGGTTCTTAGATGGCCATTCTGAGAAAATCGTTTTGAACATATTTTACAAACAAAAGGTTTTTCACCTGTATGTGTCAAGCAGTGCTTTCTTAGACTACTATTGTTAAAAAATCCCTTGGAACATACTTCACAAGCAAAAGGTTTTCCACCTGTATGAATCAAGAGATGCCTTCTTAAATCATTATTCCGAGAAAATCCTTTGGAACATATTTCACAAACAAAAGGTTTTTCACCTGTATGAGTCAAGAGATGCTTTTTTAGATTATTATTATCAGAAAATCCTTTGCAACATATTTCACAAACAAAAGGTTTTTCACCTGTGTGAGTCAAGATATGTCTTGTTAGCTCACAGTTCTTAAAAAATGTTTTGGAACATACTTCACAAATAAAAACTATTTTTCCTGTATCAATGGAGGAATGTTTTCCCCTATCCCCATTTTGGGGAATAATGTGCTGTTCATTGGAGGAGGAATTTGCTTCTGTAAACGATGACATTTTCTCAAATAAATTTAAACTTGATTTCAGACGATAACAGAAACTTCTTCAAGGCGTCAGAAAGAAGGGATTGTAGCCATTTTTCATTCAAGGAAATGACTCACTGATTTTCAGAAAAAATAGTTTTACCTACCAATGAATCTGAAAACACAAAGAAAAATAACAAACAAGACATTTTTAAATAAACTGCACTAAATTTTAACTCTGAGCTAAAAACCGATTTTCCAATTTTCTTTTGCTTAAATTATAACAATATATATTCTTAGGTATGATTTAACTCGAGAATTTTTCCATAGATGCAGATACATATGCCTAGATGTGCATGCGGTACAGTAGACACTGCCATATCAGAACTGTTAAAAACTAAAAATTTATTTCATTGACTGCTTGTAATTTTAATTTTTCACCTCTTGAAATTTAGACTAAACTTGTTTAGCATGTTCTCAAAAGATATCCAAACAAGATTTTTATCTCTTTGACGTCCATTTAGCATGAACTGAGTTTCACCTCCACTTCTCATACTCATTCATTTTGTCAAGCTTTCGATTTATAGAGACTTTTTTTACTTTTTAAAGTTGATACTGAATTTTATACATTTCTGATACTTTTTTATGAAAGTTGCCTTGCGAAAGTCAAAATATGTTTTGACCATCAGTGGTCAAAGAAAGAAATTTTTTTTTAGATAATAAATTTAGTGGAACATTTTTAACAACAACATTTGAAAGAATTTTTGGCAATATTATTTAACAATATTGGTGGATAAATGATTCTGCATACATATTTTTTTAATAATTGATTTCTTTTATAATTTTTAATTTTCTAAGTATTTTTTTAAACAATGTTACTTTATACTGTAATATTATGTAAACGCATTTTTTTAGAGGTGTTCATAACATTAACTTTTATAATATAACAATATGTTTTAATTTCACAAGTACAATAAACTGTATGAAACATATAAAATAATAATAATTTGTAGGAGATAGAGGGCACATCTGAACAATTTGTTTAATTTTAACCATTTCTCAAAATTATTGAGACTTTGGAATAAAAATTGATTTATATGAATGTTTACACTTCGTTTGTTCTTCAGGTGAAACTTCTAAATGCACTTATCAAGAATTTGTAAGTTATATGATCATTGAAAATATTATTTAATTCGTTTAAATGTGGCTTTTTGCAGGGGTAGTAGTTCTGAATATGCCTGTGGCACATGTGCATAAATTAAAAAAAAAATGTGAATAAAAACTGTGATATAAACTATTTAGATGCCCTATTTTAAGACAAATTTATCCTTGATAAATGGAAAGTGCATAATAAAAAATAAGCCTGCTCTATTTCTTATTTTGTGGAGGATAAAATAAGAGAATTCCAGGGATGATTATGAGTAGAATTTTTTTCTGAAATGTTATTTTACCAGAGGGAAACTACACATCC
Source organism: Maratus speculifer (assembly GCA_964019185.1). Taxonomy (NCBI): domain Eukaryota; kingdom Metazoa; phylum Arthropoda; class Arachnida; order Araneae; family Salticidae; genus Maratus; species Maratus speculifer. The sequence continues at coordinate 4,319,477 of CAXHSM010001376.1, read as the reverse complement.
CTGCACTAACTATATATTTTTTCAGCGGCCTTTTGAAGAAATTCACATTTTCCCTGCTCCCACAGTCTTTTGACTAAATTTGTGCTTTTTTGATAAAATTAGTGGATTTTTTTTCAGTCTCGAAAAATTTGCATTTTCTTTTGAGATCTTTTAACAAAATTTGTGTTTTTAAGGAATTTTAATGAGATTTTTTTAAAATTTGTATTATATAGTAATTTTTTAAGATTCATGAAAGAATTCCATTTATTACAATGCTTAAGCCCAATGTAATAAATTTTGTCCACTACAATTGTGAGCTTTTAGCGATTTTTTGAGTTTTTTTTTTATTTTGCGGTAATTTTTTTTCTGTCACTGACAGGGAACTAAGAGGACCAAAATGCATAAAAGGGGACCTTTTGGGAGCCCTGTAATTGAGATCACGTTTTAATTAGATTAATTTTAAACACGATTATTCAATCGGTAAATTAATTATAACAGATGTAAATTTTTCCATTTTTGGGTGATCCTGGCCCGGCCTTTTTTTTCACCCAAAAATGAAAAAATTTACATATGTTATCACGTCTTAACTTCTAATGTTTTACCTGACTGCAAATAATTTTTTTTAATAATTGTACTAGTATGTATAAATATTTCCAACAAGATTATAGTCCTCCATTCAAACAATTTCGCCAAATTACACAAATCACCAAAATATTTGCCAAATTATACTAATGGAAGACTGTTGCAATTCTAAAAATTTAAGATAAGAAAATTAATGAATGTAAATTTTAATAAAAAGAATATTGCCCAGTTAAACTGATGGCATTGAGCTCACAGGCTACGCATACTAATTGTACATTACAGCCTTGTATTTTCATTAATTCCGTCCGAAAAAAAAATAAGGGGAAACAGCTCTCCCCTTTCTTCTTTTTTGCACTTAATCATTGAACCTCCTAAACTATCAAGTACATGCTTTATCATATTAAAAAATCTATATCCAAAATTCAGAGCAAATCGGATAATTCTTAATAAAAACCCATTTAGCATTCATATAATTTAAGAGGAGTTATTCCCCTCTTTTATACTCAACCATTTAACTTCAAAAACTATTCAGAGATTTGAACGAAATCTGACAATTCGGATTGAATAATCCAATTATACAAGTTAAGTGGAGGGGCATTAGAACCCCCGTACAATCTGTTTATACTTATTCAATGAACACCTAATAACAGCCACGGACTCGCCTCATCAGAATGATCCTATATCTAAATTTTGAACGAAAACTGTTAATTTTGCATGAAAATCCCGTTTATATCAATTAAGGTGAGGGGCATGAGCCCCCCGTTTCCCCTGTTTATACTTATTCAATGAACACCTAATAACAGTCACGGAATCGCCTCATCAGAATGATCCTATATCTAAATTTTGAACGAAAACTGTTAATTCTGCAAGAAAATCTCGTTTATATCAATTAAGGGGAGGGGCATGAGCCCCCCGTTCCCCCTCTTATACATATCGAATGAACTCCAAAAACTAATCAGGGAAGCGCCTTATTAGGATATACCTATATACAAAATTTCAAGTGGATCCGATATTTTTATCATGAGTTATCGCGTTACGCACGAACATACGAACATACATACAGAACGGACAGGCACATAAGCTCTCAGGCTATGATAGCCTGTGAGCTAAAAAATCATTAATGAATATGGTTACTTTACTTCTTGCATAAATCAAATATATAATTTGATTTATACAAGATGATTTCAGACAAAAGAATAGGATAGAATTGTACAGTTGGTTTTTAGCTCACAGGCTATCATAGCCTGAGAGCTTATGTGCCCGCCCGTTCTGTATGTACGTTCGTATGTTCGTGCGTAACGCGATAACTCATGATAAAAATATCGGATCCACTTGAAATTTTGTATATAGGTATATCCTGATAAGGCGCTTCCCTGATTAGTTTTTGGTGTTCATTCGAAATGTATAAGAGGGGGAACGGGGGCTCATGCCACTCCCCTTAATTGATTTAATGGGTTTTTCATGCAGAATTAACAGTTTTCGTTCAAAAATTTAGATATAGGATCATTTCGATGAAGCAATTTCGTGAATATTATTATTTGTTCATTGAATAAGCATAAACAGGGGGAACGGGGGTTCTAATGCCCCTCCCCTTAATTGATATAAAAGGGTTTTTCAAGCAAAATTGTCAGGTTTCGTTCAAATCTCTGAATAGTTTTGGAGGTTTAATGGCTAAGTATAAAAGAGGGGGATAGATCCTCTTAAATTATATAAATGTTAAATGGGTTTTTATTAAGAATTATCCGATTTGCTCTGAATTTTGGATATAGATTTTTTATATGATAAAGCATGTTCTTGATAGTTTAGGAGGTTTAGTGATTATGAATAAAAAATAGGAAAGGAGAGAGCTGTTTCCCTTTCTTAATTTTTTTCCCAACGGAATTAACCCTTGAAAATATAAGTCTGTAATATACAATTAGCATATGTAGCCTATGAGCTCAATGCCATCAGTATAACTGGGCAATATTCTTTTTTTTACCTTTATGTATCATTCTAAACATTTCATCAATCACACGCAAGATGAAGTCATAGTAGCCCTATTTTCAGTAGAAAAATGTTTCTGACCTATAAGCTTGCAGTTGTATTTAAAAAAAAAGATTTCGAAAATCAAAAGAAAATTTGATTAGCGTACAGTTTTTTTATGCTATCTGTTTTTTAATAAATTGTTTACACATAGATGTAATAGTTTCCCTATTTATGGAACATTGTACTTACCAGACTAGAACTGTGAACGCCAAACTCACAATATTCCTATGATTCTTATTAAAATTTCTAATCATGTTTTTACATAAGTTTAAGCTTGTATTCATTTTTTTTTTTGGGGGGGGGGGAAGTTAGTGCATTAAATAATAACATATTAAAAACTATTTACTATTCCATGAATTGTTTAATGCAATAAGTATAACAATATATTAAACTAATTTTGTTTTCCTTTGATAACCATAACTGCTATATATCTGTTTATTTATGGTTTAATATAGTGATTTATTGCTAACTGTGATTTTTTTTATAGCAAACAGTGTTGATGTTGAATGTTATAAAATCTTACATAAGCAAAAGGGGGAGGAGGTGGTTCTAGCATTAGCTTATTTTTCCTTGCAAAGGGGAGGGATAGGGGTACAATATGACTAAAAATAAGCTTACGTAATAGCTGAATGTCCTCTTATTTATTATCTGAAAAGCATGCCTCATTAAAGCCAAAAATAATATTTTAAAACATAAATCAAAAGTTTCTAATATATCAATAAGGGTGATGAAAACTATTATTTGATATGATGATAATGTCTAAAACGAAACAAATTTCTTTTAAGTGATCTGAAATTTTCTAGAAATTAAATAATTACAGGTTTGCTTTCAGTTTTTTTTATATGCAAAAACCAGGTATATAGTAAAACAAAAGCGAAACATTTTCACAAACATCTGAATTCCTATTCTTTTTTGCTAAACCAGATATTCTGCATCTCAAGCTGGTAAACACAATGTGCTGAATTTGAACCCAACTGTGCCCATTGGCCTAATTCTTTTGAGTTTTTTTTCCCCTTGATTTCCTTGAAATATGGGTTAGGTTCCCTAAAAAGATCCTCCCTCCCCCAGAGAGAACACCAGCCTTCGGGCTCATATCCCTCGTATGAATAATTGGCTATCAGAAACATGCCTCTACTTTTAAAATCATGAGAAATTAATTTAAAATATTACTAAAATATGATTTTAATTAAGAAGAATCTGTAAAGTATTGCTAAAAACATGGGTACTTTTTTAGTAGAAGGGGAAGTGGAGCTATCTGTGATACTCTACTAAAGGCAGTTTTCTCAGAATTCGGAAACTATTGTAAGTTGGAAATGGCATCATTTCCTTTCTTTCGATTAGCTGACCACACGGCCTTTAAAATCCACACTTTATTTACCAATGTAAACAATGAAACATTCAGTTCAAATCTAGGGACAAAATTTGACTTTATAAAACTTTTTTGGTTATTAAGTCTGGCTAGACCTGAAAAAAACTTCCTTATTTATGATTCTATGTAAATTAGTAATGTATCTTTATAAAGCAAATTTCATAGTAAAGATACACCTTATATTTATAATTACATCATTTATACACACATTATTGATTATTAACATGAATTTTGCTTGTTAAAAATTATCGAAATTTTTATTACTTTAGTTTATTATTTATTTTAATACTTTATTATGTTGTAAGTATTTATTACAGTTACAATTTCATTATTAATTACATTTAAATCACTGTTTAAAAAATGTAAACAAAGCAATGACCAGAAATCCACAAAATTCTTAAATCAGCACAAGTTCTGGTCCAAAGTTGTGTGGTTTTGAGAGAGTCTATTGTACATATACAGTAGAGGACCTATTATGTGGACCTATTATGTTGGATATATATATATATATATACACAATAGACTTCCTCAAATCAGCTACCTAAAGTTGGCAACTCTCTAAAATTTGCACATAATTTACGGATGTAAACAATGAAACATTCAGTTCTGATATAGCAAAAAAATTTGACTTTTTTAGATTTATCTCAACTCCATACATAATTTAATTTGTAATTTCTATTAATACTACTGAATTGATGTTTTTTTCATGACAGTAGAATAAATTTATTTCTGAAAAAATTCATGAAATTTCTGATATCATTGGTAATCACAATCTTCTTATCAAATATATTTATATCAATCAAGTTTTTTAGTTATTAAGTCTGCCAAAAACAGAAATAAAACTTCCATATTTTATGATTTTGATGTAAATTAGTGAAGTACTTTTATGAGCCAAGTTTCATTCAATAATTTAGAAAAACACATTTCCCCTTTAAGGGTGTATTTCGATTCAAACTGCTTATTTTCCAATTTATTTTTAAATTCATTTTTGTTCTCATATGCACCAAACTGGCAAATTGTCTTATTTAAAAAGTACACTAGGTGCCGTGATTGTCAATTCTTTACCAAAATCCAAAAAAAAAAAAAAAGCAACCAAAAATGTCTTTTTGAACCGATTTTTCCAAAGTGGTAGATCGGTGAACGAAAAAAAAGATCATACTGAGAAGGTAATTGTTTCTAAATCAAATTCCAAAGAATTGAGTGCAAAATGACATCACACGGCACCTTATACGTCTCTTCAAAAATCCCCTCAGAAAGTTTTATGTTTCTACTTTTAAAAATGTGTCTGAAATTGTACCAGAAAATTTCGAGCTGTTGAAGGTGGAAAAGCAGTTTTTCGAATACACCCTTAAAATAAAATTTAATCAAAGATAATTGATTAAGAACTTGACCTTTGCTTTTAATATTTTAATTTTTAATCAGTTTAAAAATTATCTAAATTATTATTATTTTAGTTTATTACTTATTGTAATAGTATATTGTATTCTAAGCATTCATTATAGTTTTAATTGCATTGTTAATTACATTAAAATTATTATTTAAAAAATGTAAACAAAGCAATGACCAGAAATCAGCACAACCTCTGGTCTCAAGCTGTGCAGATTTCAGGAAGTCTACTGTATATGTATATATTTAAGAAAGAATTTTTTAATTTGTCATTTGTTTTGTATATGTTTCTAGCTACAAGAGCATGTATAACATTTGTTCTTATAAGTGTTTTGTTTATTATTTTGAATCATACTCTGAAATCTATGACTTGGTCAAAGAATCCCTTTACATTGAAATACTAAACCAAAATTGAAAGTTTTGAAAATCTAAAACTAACAATTGGGTCAAGTATCCCTAGTTTCTCTTAGATGGACTAAGTGGAGAAAGAAAAACTTCCTCTCATATTTTTTTTTTAATCTACTCAATTTTTTTTACAACATTTATATATATCAATATAAACAAGCTATTTATTTATTTTGATATAAAAACATAAGTGAATCTCTAAATATATGTATATATGTGTGTAAATTCAAATATAAACAACCATAAGACTTTCTCAAATATGTTTTCACACGTTTCTGATTAAATCATCGGTTGGCAAATCTCACATAATCTTTAATATAAGCTTTATTTTAAATAACTATAATATTTACTTAATAAATACGATAAACTTCAGCTAGAAAATTATACACAGGCAACACTACACAGTGTTGTCATCCATATGGTCATAATAAGATGTTGCCACACTATATTAATAATAACAATATACAGCAGATTTTTTTTTTAAATTCCAAATTTTTAAAAAAATGTTTTTTTTTTTTTTAACTTCTAAGATTTTTTTTTTATGCATTAGATACCAAGACTTTTTGATAAATGTATGGCATTTTTAAGTTATAAGCAAATTTTGTGTCATGAGGATTATTTCTAGGCAGTTTACAAAAAATTTTTGTAAATGGTAATTTTGACAGCTTTTCCCGATAGATTTTTTACTTTATAAAGAAATAGAAAACGTTATTCATTATCATGGGGTTTTCTCTTTCTTTTTTTTAATGATATTTTTACTTGTATGTGTATAGGCCTAAAACTGATTATTTAAAGGCTTGAGGAAGTTGATTTTTAGATTTGAAACCTGCCTTAACAACAACAAATGTCTGTTAGGTATTTCTAAAATACATTCTCAAATTTTCTGCCCAAAATAATAATTTTCATGTTTGGATCATTTTCTACTGTAGAAAACTAAAGTACCCTCCTCCCCTCATTCCTGAAAAAAAAAAAAAAAAAAAAAAAAAGGAACTCTTGGAATAGTGTTCCAAGTGTTTTATTTGTGTCTTGTGTTACATCACTAGTTTGCGTACTCATGTTAGACGTTTCCATCTTGTACTACAGCTGTAGCCTTACAAACATATGTGAGTGAGAGATGCAAAGATGGGCATCATCCTCGTAGGTACTGCACTTCGAATGCTATTCCAAGGGTTCCAGGTTTGATACTCTGTTTGGACATTTTTTAGTCTGCTGGTTTTGTGCTTATATAGCAATGTGATGGATCATTAAATATTCAATAGCTATCAAATTTTACTTTCAATTTCGTCATAATTTCTATTTGATTATAAAACATTTATTTTACAGGGGTTAAATTTTATTTATTTGTTTTAATAAACAGAAGAAACTGTGATATTTAAAATTTACAATGTAAAAAAAAGAACTATCTTCTACTTAAATCATAGCATAGAATTTAGAACAAAGACAATGAAAAATGAAAATGAACTACTAAAAACCTAAAAAAAAATTACATTACATATTATTATTATTACATTATAGTTCTTGTTAGTTTTGCTATGCCATACGGCTGTAAAAGAAATAATGGTTAATTTAATCATTATAATTGGTGTTCTATTTGGCACAATTTAAATTGATCTGGCATAGATAATATGAGATAATATCAATTAAATAATTCGTGTTATTTATATACCATAATGGATCAAAAGTTACCCCCATCCCCTCTTTAGCACACAAAATACTCTAATTTTTTTTTAACCCGTCAGTAGTCGCGTGTTGGTCTTTTCGCCGCCCGTATAACTTATCTTCTTTTAAATTATATCACATTACAAATATAACGGAGATCTACCATGTAGCTTATTTTAAAGGTTTCTTGACCACCTTAGTGAAGTAACAGGACACCTCTGTTTTTCTTTCAGGTAAATTTTTAGAAACAAAGTTGAAATTGGCGAAAAAATCTACGTAAAAATCACTAATGTCAGTTCATTTTTAATTTTTCCATTTACTCTAGATCTTATGAATAAAATGTATAATTTAAGAAAACTACAAATTTATTTCTTCATTGAAATTTACTTTCGTATATTACGTGAAAAATAATTCTTATTTTACATATTTGGTATTCGGGGGCCAGCGGCGAAAAGACCGAGCGCGACTAATGACGTTGTGAAAAAAGCCGCGACTACTTGCGGGTTAATGAGATTTATAACTGAGACTTTTATGAAAAGGCTAAGCAATTAGGGAGTGTATTTTGAAGGGAAAGGCTTATACATGGTGTTCCTCATAAAGGGAAACTGCACATATATTAGGAGATAGGGAAGCTGCTTATATTTGGGAGGGAGTTACTTTTGATACTGTACAATATTTTTTACTCCAGTGCTTTTTTATTTTCTATTAAAAACAAACAGTTGACAGTAAAAAATATCTTTAAAATCCTTCAAAAATTATTTTTAATTTTAAAATATATGTTTCAGATTATAAGAAAATTGCTGCTCCCAACAATAAAATTTTATTAATTAGAAAAAGTTTTTTAGATAAGAATTCAAATCATTGTTTTCAAAGAGTATTTTATTTATACTGTATGTACTGTAGTTACCTATAAGGTATTTTACTTCAAAAGAAAATCATGTTTATGTAAATGGGCTTATCTGTTTTAAATATTATATAAACTTTAACTTTTTAATGCTATTAAATTTTAAAATAATAAACTGAATTATAACCCCAAATTACCTTAACTCAAAAAAAATAAAATAAAATAAAAATAAAAAACCATAATAAATAGAATTATATAAATTTATCCTTTCCATAAAGATTTCTTCAAAAATGTTTTTAATTTGAACTACAGTTAATAGTTTTTACCACTTAATAATCATTAACAGTTTAGGATATCTTTATTCCAAATACAATTTATAGAATCTTTAATAGAAAAGTAAGTAAAAGAAAAATTTCTTACCATTAACTTATTTTAGTAAAGAGTTTAGGTCAATAAATTTTAAAAACGCTCTCTCATTATATCACTATAAGTCATTGTCTTTCAAAAATTAGCCAGCTACAAATTTTCATGTCGTCCATTTTCATAGAAGAGACGCCATTCGCCAAGAATGAATCACGGTGGAAGAATTTGAATAGCGAATGAATTAAATTAATAAATTTGCTGCAACAGAAAGTGACTACTGACTTTCGACTTTTTTACATCTGTCTAATGATGTAAATGTCTTTTTACATCTATCTAAACATTTCTTTCAAGAATTCAGAAAAATACAGCTTCAATTAAAATAAACAAAACATTTATTATAGAAAAATGAATGATTCATTACTCAAAATTCATGAATCCATGTATTTGAATTCGCACTTTTGTGAAAATTTTGACAACATATTAACATGCATTACCGCTATATCAATACCAGAAGTATTGCGTCTAGAACAGAAATAATTAATAAATGATATTCTAATTGTTGTATCAAGAGCTTATCTGTTATTTGTGTCTTATAAGATGCCTCTGTTGTAATGATGTTCTTTAATCGATTAATCGAACTGTCATTCATCGATTACTTAAGATTTGAAATATTATTTTTGCGCCATCTTTTGATAATTACTATAAATGAAGGAATTTTTCATTGAAATTATGATCGTTTACATGTATTTTTAAAATAAGAAAATTCAGGCTGTTTCGATTTAATTAGGGATTATCTTTTACAGGCTTCAGCTATGCAATTTAAAATCGCTTTCAATATGTAAAAGGAATATTATTATAACATTTTTCATGAAATTTTAACAGAGTTTAATCTGCTTTTTAAGCTTGTGAACAGCTTGTATTCATTGAATCGAAATTTTACTTGTACTGCAAATAAAAAAATATATTTATTGTCAAATATAGTTAAAATATTTTGAATATGTAATACCTTGTAAAATCTGTCATTCAAGAGATAAAGCCTGTCAATCATTCATAACATAGTGCCGGATGAGTCTATTGTCTTTCGAACGGTCAAATGGTTATTGCAGGAACCTGTTGTTTTTAATAATTAGAGCTCTTTTGTTTTTGGTTCATTTTTTGATTTAGTAGTGCACCTTTTTGTTCTAATTAATATGTGGCAATTTTAATGAAACATGTTACAGGAATAGCTAGATATAATTTTATTGAAAATAAATTTTATGAATTGTTTTAGTTTGTCTGTAAGATTTAGTAGTTTGATTTGTTTTTTGTAGTAAGAACAATTCTTTGATTGATAATTGATTTGAATATTGATTACAAATGTGCATGTTCTTTTCATAACACCATTTTTTTTATTATAGTTTAAATTATGCCCTATCTCACAACAATTCTTCGATCATCAAAGCATTAAAGATCTTAAATATAGTGCAGTCTAACCAGAACATTGGTAGATGATTAAATTAAACATGTGTCCATTAGTGCATATAGTTATATTCCAACTTTGATAAATAAATCTGTTTTCTCAAAAAAGGGAAAAAGGGGGTATAGTCACCATTGTCGCTATCATAATTGAACTTACTGCAGACAAATATATTTCTTGGCTTATATTAATGAAGTTATTGCATATAAAGATATGAAAATTTATTGTTTTATAGAGAAATCTCCTTTTACTTTGAAACAGACAGAGTTTAGGAGAATTATTATAAGCACTGTTTATCTTGGAGGTACAAAATAGTTCTTTTTAAAGAGTTTTATACAATCAAAAACTTCTTATAGACATTAAAATTTGATTGTTTTTTATTTTTTTTGTCAAATTTTTTATTTATATAATTTCAATAGACATTAAATTTGAAAAAGGCATTTTTTTTGCCTGTTGTTGCTAAACTCAAAACAGCAAATATATTTCCTTTCAACTAAAATAATAAAAAAAAATGTTAACACATGAATATTAAAAAGGTTTTTAAAAATTTGGTAAAAATTGTGTCAAATTAGGGTTTCTATGCTTCAAGGAATTTATTGAAGCATAGTGCAATTTTATCAGACTTTTTGTAATGTAATATTTGCTTGATTTAATGAAAAAAAAATTCTAGTTTCAGGTGTAGTAACCGTACCTCATGAAATTTCTGGTACTAAAACACTTAAAATTCCATGAAGCGTATGACCCTTGTCACTTTTTAAACAATGCATGTCGTAACAGTATTTGATTCCACCTTAAGAATAAAAATATCCCTTGATTAAAAGGAACTAAATGAATATCCAATTAAAGAAAATAAGCACTGATCATTTAGTTATATGCCAATGCAGTAGACTCCCTCAAATCCGCAACCCTAAATCCACACACATTTTTCAGATGTAAACAATGAAACTTTCAGTTCAGATGTAGGTACAGAATTTGACTATTTTCGTTGTACAGTGAGCAAAAAAATTATTTGCATGCAGACGATTTTTTTGCAAAAGTAACCACAGGAAGCAAATTTGATACTATTTTCTTAATTATTCCTTTATTTAAATAAGAAGAAAGTAAAAAAAAACTACCCATTTTCTTTAAACAGAAATATTACACATTTAAAAAAATAAATTAATATTTTCTCATACCTAAAAAGTATTTGCATATGAAGCATTGACTGTAAAAAAAGGCATTAAATGTGAACTTTATGCAAATGTTTAGCATATCAATCCCGCAGTACATTAGCCCTACACTTTAAAGTCACATAATATATTAACTGGTGCAAGGATTCTGGGGAGTTTTTGTTCTAATGGCACCGAAAATGTGTGAACTGTCTGTTGCTACCAGTGAGAAGATTATATTTTTCAACGATTCTGGATTAAGTTACCAAGGAATTGGTAAAAAATTAAATCTAAACTTTTCTAGAGTACGTTATGTAATTAAGAAGAAAAAGAAACTGGTTCGACAATAAATAAGCCATGAACTGGTCGTCCAAAAAAGCTAAATACCAGGCAAAGGAAAGCCATCCTAAAAAAATCTTCAAAAAACCCTTTTCTAGGTGCTTGAGAATTGGCTTTTGATGTTGCTTTAATGTTGGGAATAATAGTTATACCACAATCAATTAGAAATGTTCTTCATGATGCAAATATCTGAGGAAGAGCTCCTCGGAAAAAAAACCTTTATTAGTGAAACAAATAGGGAGAAAAGACTTGAATTTGCAACAGCTTTTGTCAGCAAACCACTAGTTTTCAAAAACTGATTTTTTCCAATAAAATCAAGTTCAATATTTTTGGCTCAGATAGTAAGAAAACTGTATGGTGAAAGCCAAATACTTCTCTTCAAATTAAAAACATGAAAGCAACTGTAAGACATGGCGGTCTTACAGTTATGCGTAAGACATGGTCATGTAATGATTTGGGGATGCATGTCTTTTAAAGGAGTTGGAGAAATGACCTTTATTGATGGCAATGTGAATGCTAAACAATATATTAATATATTGCGAGATCATTTATCTAACAGTGCTCTGAAATTAGGGATTCCTAATTCATATTATTTCCAACTGGACAACGATCCAAAACAAACTGCATACTCTCACAAGTTTAAGTAATAATTGAAAAATCTAGAGAAATACCTGAGCTCATGAAATAACCCCATCAAGAATATTGAATGCGCTTAATTCAAATGATACTAAAATAAAATTTATCACTTATTGTTGCCTCATCACTGACTATTGAATTAACGCCAAAATGTCTATAATGAGGGGAAGGGGTGATGTTGGGAGGAGAAATTCGGAAATGGTACCTACTTCGAGAATTGCAGCTAGAGATTTGTTTTGTTTTTCTGTTAAGACAATTTTATTCCATATATTCTGCAACAATGTCGCAACACGTTCACAAAAACTGAAGATTAACTATGGAGACTAGACGACTACAGGAAATATATTTTGCAGTTGAATATCCGTGGCTAACTTTATACTGATAAAAGTTTTACATTTTATAAATAACCATTTTAAATATCTAATCTAATTGTGAAATAAATAACTTGCCTCAATTAGAAATGCTTAGATGTTTTTAAAATTGATTCTCTAACCTGAGCGCGAGGCCCTGTACAACCGCACCTCTCCCACACCCCTAAGGATGGCTCTGGGGATGTACTTTTCAAACTATTAGGACTAATTTGTTTGAAACATGAGATACAGCAAAACCTCCCTAACACGACCACGTAAATGTTTAAGTATTAAAACAAAAATTTTATTTTGAATTTAATTTAATGATACATAAAAATACTGCCAGACTATAAAAAGTAAATTAATAAATCCAAAAAGTTAATTTATAATTATAGACAGCAGCACTAATGAATTTATATTAGAATTATTACAGTTGGAAGATATTTTTTTTAATCAATTTACAATATTTAGTCAAAATCTTTAGAATATTTTTTGGATGAAATTTGCATACACACACAAACATTTGCTAATATTATAACATAACAGCAGAAAAGACTGGTCGTCAATATTAACTTTAACTCGAAAAAACAATACATTTTCGGCAGATTAACAATTATGTATCATTGCTCACTTCTGGTCTTCCAAAATTTCCAACGTCGATTTCTGCAAACTCTTTAACAACTTAATAACTGATTCAATCTTCATTTCCACTAAAATACAATGACTTATAGTGAAAACAAAATAATAAAAAATCGATTTTTTCCAATCATGTGACATATTATATCCCATTCATCTACTCATATCTCAAAATGGTATGATAAAAAAAATTAGTCATTGAGAGATGTTTTTCACATAAAATTTGCAAACACGCAAGATTTGGCTATATTATATAATATCAATATTATATAATATTATATTATATAATATCACTAGCTTCCCTTGGCAGCCAGTTTAATCTCTTTTAACTGCAAGCTGAGCATTGCATCATGCTACTTTTATCCCTAAATTAATATACATTTTATTTGCTCATTCTTTTTCGAAATCAGAAAATTCTGACAGAGCGATCAAGAATTCGATATTCGGTACTACTTGATTAACTCGTCGACCAAAAAACTATCGCCAAACTATAAGATTAAATGCCAATAATGGCTGATCGTAAATGTCATATTCACTTCATATAGACCAGTTGCAATCAGCTGATTTACTTGTCATCCGTCGATCAAATCTTGCTGTCTGGCCTCTAGCTGTACCCATAATCGTCCAAGCTACCAATCACAGCTCCCATTCAAAGATTGTTTGACTTTCAACGGTTAATTTGTGACATCATACGAAACTGCGCTATTTGTTGCGTCAGCAAGTGATATTTAAGTCAATGTTTTATTAGTATTTTTATAAATATTTTTTTAATATATTTTTTCTACAGTTATTAAGATTAAAAAAATGTTAATTTGTGTAATCTGGTACGCAGTTTGCAGAATGACCAATTTTGCCAAATTATATAATATGACAAAATTGGACTAAGGGACAACCTGGTATTTTTATGATAGACAGGCGCAGGGAATAAATCAAATAACATTATTCCTGTCGTATTTATTCATATTACATTAATTCTTTTAATGTAATCCTTTGACTCATTTTTATTTTGAATATTAAAATTACATTTAAAACTGAAACATTTAAAATTCACAGTTTTTGATTTTTTTTAAAAAGAAAAATGAAAGAAAATTAATAATACTCTAACCCATTTAATTTCAACATCAAAACATTGTTTTAATTTACCATGCGAAAAATAAAAAATATTATTAGCGAGAATTATGCTTGTCTAACATAAAAGTACCAAGAACTCTTTATGATCAAGGGAACTTTTATGTAGTTTTATTCGAATTTTTTTTTAGAATTTTTAATCAAAAGGAAGCTTTGCATATAAAAATCGAAGATGTATACGAAAGTCCCATGGTTTGGAATATTTAAAAGAAATAATAGCAATGGAACAGTATTTGGCGATTTATACACTTAGCTTGGATGTAATACAAAAATGTCCAACTGACATTTAAAAAAAACGATGAGGTCAGCCTGAATTATTAATTGCAGTCACATGATTGGGTATTAATATATAGATGATAGAAGGCAGTATTGCCATGTCATAAAAAATTGTATTTGATGATGTAGGACACAGACAAGAAGAAAAAGAAACAAGACCTTAGAAAAAAGTTCATATCTGATTAGCTTAATGACTGTTATTTATGAAACGCATAAACATGCCGAATAAATATTCAATTAATTATTTATATAGCTTTAGAAAAATATCAACTAAATCCTTTGAAAGTCTTTTAAGAAAAAAATTTAAAAAATATTTTCCTTTTTTTTTTGCACAAAAAAGTAATTTCAGCATATTTTTCTTCTGTTTTTAAAAGTGTTATTTCAATAAAGTCTTTGCTATCGTCTAACATATTGAGATACAATTTATAATTTTCAGGTCAGATTAAGTTTTAATTTTAGGGGAAAGAAAAATAAAAAAAAAAATTATCAAAAAGTTTTACTGAAAACTAATGAATAGGTCTGGAGTTATTTGCATTTTATCTAAATGACAACTGCGACAATTGTGGAAAATTTTTACAGATTTTTATTTTATTACTAAATGCTACAATTAGATGTGATAACAATAAATGCAACGGCACACACAGAGTTCATACTCAGTTAAAAAAAAAGAAAAAGAAACAAATGGTTTTTAAGAGGGATTTATTTAGTATGAGACAAAAGTTTTTAAATAATGGTTTTCAGATAATCCTCCTGAAAATATATTCCACAAATATTTTCTTCTGTATCAGTCATGAGATGTCTTTCTATTTGACAATGTCTAGAAAACTCTTTGGAACACATTTCAGAAATACAAGGATTTTATCCAGTATGTATCAAGGGATGTCTTCTTAGATAACCATTATGAGAAAATTCTCTGGAACATACTTCACAAAGGGTATTTCACCTGTATGAGCCAAGAGATGGATTCTTAGATAACCATTATGAGAAAATTCGCTGGAACATACTTAACAAACAAAGGGTTTTTCACCTGTATGAATCGAGATCGATTCTTGGACTACTATTGTCAGTAAAAAATTGTTGTAGTTCTTAGAGTACTTTTATCATAAAATTAATCTACAGATTATCGATACATTGAGAGGTTGTACCTATGTGTGCAGTAAGGTGGGATTATTAATAGCATAAGTCCATGTTATTTTGCATTCTTAATTAAATTCTTTTCACTTAAAAAAATACTAAAATAATTAATGATAATAATTAGATGCATCCATAACTCCTTACTTCATAGTATGAAATGTTCAATGGTAACCTTTTCTGTTGAATGGTGCCCCATCAAATGGAGTTCAACATTACAACTATTTAGTCAATTCTGATGAAAATTTTGGATAAAGCAAAGCTTAGAAACTAAAGCTAACATCTTTATTTAAGTATTGAACAATCATTTAAAATTTTAAAAATATAAAATTGTTTAAAAAAATCTCACAACTTTATTTTTTAATTTTAGATTCAAGAAGGAGAAAATATCATATCTTGCTAAGACTGTATTGTGCAGCTTTGTATATTCAATGCATTGAAGCCATGGTAATGTACTTGAGTATACATTTAAAAAAATAAATTATTTCAAGGAAAACATTTAGAGCGTTCAAAGGAACCCCCTCTCCCCTACTTTCATTTTAAAAAATATATATATAGTCAAGGATCGATAATCCACGCTTCCATAATCTGCAATTTTCTATAATTTGTGTTATTTTATGAATGTAAACAGTGAAATAAACATCTAAGAAAATTCACAAATTCGTGCTCCAGAAATGATTTTTTAAAACAAATAATAAAAAAATGAAAAAAAAATCATAATAAATCATCTATTTTTTTTTAAATCTTAAATGTAACTATTTTATTTTATTCACAGTAAAAAACAAAATATATTACAGAACATATGCAATTATTTTTATTTAAATGCAACTATATAGAATTTTTTCAATAAAATAACTAAAAAAGACATTTTTCGAGATAACCTATTAAATTAATTATTAGATTTCATATTTATCTTTTTATATTATATTCATTATAAAATTAAAAAGCTGTCTAGAATAATAAAAGGACATATAAATCATATAATACTCTATAATCTACAATATTCCATAATCTGCACAACCTTTGTCCCCAATTTGTTTGGATAATAGAACTTTGACTGTATATTAAAATCCGTCCAAAAGAAAACTTAGGGCAGATGACTAAAAAAAAAAAATCCAGCTTTATCTTTTAATCACTTCATCATTTACCCCGAGATAAGTAGGGGGTGAAAGCATTGTTTACTTATACCTGTAGCCGGCGAAGTGGTTAAATATATAGATCCCTTTCACGTGACATCACATGCTTCATCTGGCGCCCAAACATAGGGCAAATGTGGTGTTTTCATACTTTTAAACATAATGATTTTCACTTAATTTTTTAAGTACTTAGAAAAACAATGCAAGAATAAGAAAAATCATAATTAAACAGATAACCACACGTGCTTTAAATGACAAACGGAGAGTTATGATGTTTTGTTTGGGCTCCAGATGTGCACCAAATTAGAGTATTAGCCGTTGCTATGACGTCAATGCAAAGGGTCTCAAAAATTTTTATTATTTTTTGATTAGGACACAAACAAGGAATGATAAAATGGTCTTAGACTCTGGCTAATTAGCCTATTAAACTCTTATTTATGAATCAAGTAAACATGCCCAAAAATATCGAGTTAATTATTAATTCTATTAATTGAAAAAATATTTAGCAAATGATAGGTGCAAAGAATACATAATAATGAGATATGCTTCATTTAAATCCTTAGTAATTTTTTATGAAAATTTAACAAATGAGCAAGATTTTTTTTACATACTACTATATACTTAGCTCACTTCTGATATTTCTCTGAAAAAGTTACTTCAATAAAGTTTTTCCTGTCACATAAAATACTGAAGTACAAATATTCCCTTCAGATCAGATTTTTTCAAGAGGAAATTACTTTACAGAGAAGTAAAAGCAGCTACTAAAAAGTTTTCCATAAATTTTTACTGAACTATAATGAATATATCGAAATTTATTTGCTTATTATCAAAAAGGCACACAGCTAAAGAAGAAGTGCAATTTCTCTATTTTATTACTGATCGCTAAAATCTGATAAAAGTAAATGCAACAACATATACATATATATATATATCATACTTAATTTTGACAGCAAAAATATAAGAGATTCTCAGGAGGTGTCTATTTGGTATGAGACAAATAATGCTTTCTTAGATGAATATTCTGAGGAAAGCCTTTGGAACATATTTCACAAACAAAAGGTTTTTTTCCTGTATGTGTCAAGAGATGGGTTTTTAGATTACCATTCTGAGAAAATCCTTTGGAACATATGTCACAAACAAAAGGTTTTACTCCTGTATGAATTACGAGATGTTTTCTTAGAGTACTTTTATCATTAAATCCTTTGGAACAAAGTTCACAAATGAAGGGTTTTTCTTCTGTATGCGTCAAGAGATGGGTTCTTAGATGGTGATTATGAGAAAATGCTTTAGAACATGTTTCACAAACAAAAGGTTTTTCTCCTGTATGGATTAAGAGGTGTCTTCTTAGTTTACTATTCTGAGAAAAATTTTCGGAACATATTTCACAAACAAAGGGTTTTTCACCTGTATGCGTCAGGACATGGTTTATCAGATTACTTTTCTTAGAAAATGTTTTGGGACATACTTCACAAGAAAAACTTTTTTCTTTGGTATCAATGGAATAATGTTTTTCTTTATCACTATTTTGAGGAACAAAGTGCTGTTCACTTGAGGAACAATTTCCTTCTGTAATCGATGACATTTTTTTAAGGAAAAAAGTTTCAACCTGGTGATAACAGATGATTCTTCAAAGTATCAATATGAAGAGATTGTCATCATTTTGATCCAAGGAAATAACTGTGCACTTCAGTAAAAGAGATTTATCTACCTTTGAATCTAAGAACAAAAAAGAAAATCAAAAAATTAACACAATTTTTTTTTTTTTTTTTTTGTAAATTTGATTAATCTTCACTGCAATAAATATTGAATTTAACAAGTTTCATTGTCTGAAATAGTACAAAGATTTATGTATTAAACTATCACATTACATATTTCTGAGCACAATAGAGCTTAAGTATTTTTCATAGATACAGATACATATGCGTAGGTGTGTGTGCATGCAATATAGTAGACACTCTCATAGCCATACTGATTAAAACTCAAAACTTACTGATTGCATGCTTGTAAGTTTAATTTTGTTTCCCTTAAAATACTATATCGATATATGCAAGAAAGATATACAAAAAAAGTTTTTAGCTTTGTACTATTCATATATTCATCATTAATTCAATTTCACTTTTATTTCTAATACTTATCCACATTGTTAAGCATTAGAGTTCTGATTTTTTTTTTTTTTTTACTTTTTAAAGTTGACACTGAATTTTATTTAATATGAATTCTTTTTTTATAAACGTTGCTTTGCAAACCAGCACTGCTTATCGATTCCCTCCAAAGTAGGGTTGTATTGGTTTTATTTAGGTGCAGGAATAAAACAAGTTTTAACCCTCCTCATCAAAATATGTTTTGACAATCAGTGGTAAAAAAAAAAAAAATAAATAAATAAAATTCTTTAAATGGTAAATTTAGTGCAACATTTGAAAGGATTTTTCATAATACTATTTAACAATGTTGAATACAACATTTGCAAGAGTTTGCAAGTTGTAATTAGCATTATACTTTAACATGCATAACTGAATTGCACGAATTTTTTTTAAGAAATTTTATTTAGAAATTGAAAAAGAATTCCGCGCCAGGATTCGAACCAGGGATGCATTGGCTGAAGCCGCCAATGATCTTCCAACTGTTTTCACCCACTTGGAAAATCTACATCTGTTATAATTGATTTACCGATTGAATAATCGTGTTATAAATTATTCTGAAGTAATTTCGTATGCAACAATTTTCTGCAGTTCCATATATTGACCTTCGATTTCTTCTGTTGAGCTGATCCATTGTATAAGATCGATTATATGATCGTTGAGGTTTTCAGGAAAAAATAGTCCTCCAGTGTTCGTGTTCGGGATGGCTCAGTTGGAAGAGTATTGGGGGCTTCAGCCAATACATCCCTGGTTCGAATCCTGGCCCGGACTCTTTTCAATCACTTGGAAAATTTACATCTGTTATAATTGATTTACTGATTGAAAAATCGTGTTATAAATTATTCTAATCATTCATAGCAGAATTTCTTTTAAGAATACCAGATAAATGCAACTATCAGTCCTCTGGGGAGAATGTACAGACCAAGCTAACAGTCTCCTATAACGCCAGCGTTATATACATGTTAGGTATATATTTGCATTGTGAGGCATGCACACATAAAGCATGTGGATTGTGGCAGCCCAAGTATGAAAGTTGTGAAGGTTCATTGCACACTCTAGTGAGAATGTAGCCTAAGTATCTGTGAACAAGACACTTTTTGTAAAATTTTGGTTTACAGCATTTTCCTGTAAATACCATGCATTTGTTGTACTTTGCCGGTTCTAAAACCTAGATGTGTTGCAAATTAAAAGGATGCAGGCCATAGATGCTTTCAGTCGCAATGTCACTCATTATGTTTTTTGCTTGGAAACTGATTCCAAAGATACAGTTGCTATGGTGTAATTTCTAATTTATTTGTTCAGTACAGTTTTATCCTAGGGATATATATATTGCAGTTAAGTGGGTTTTTTTTACTTTATAGGCAGTGGTGACATTTTCTATGATTTATATTTAATAAGAAAGGAAGCATTTGTTTGGAGTGAGTTTACAAGCTAATTGTCATGAATGATGTTGTACTGAAAGCGCTTGTTGTCGTTTAGAATGCACCAGACAATATATTGAGGTAATGGGTGTCTCGGGATACAACTCATGTACTTTTTAAAAGATTATATTTCACTGTTAAAGAATGCTTTGATCTGAAAAAACGGCGTAAGTTTTCATTAGTGACCAGTATCCAGCTTGTGTACATCATATGAGACGTTTTTTAACAGATTTAACTGAAACCCTATTTGTATCATCTGATTAAAAGTTTTTGTTTTTAAATGAGCATGAAATAACTTAAATTTGGAATTTTTTTTTTTTGTAACTAATACTAGAAACTAATACTTAAGTCATATAGAAATAATAGGGCTTCCTCTTCAATAATACATGGTAACCTAAAATCATGACCCATCATGTGATGTAACTGAATTATTTATGTACAATAGGGGCTAACAGAATAAACATAATTGCAATCTAGAATCATCACCAATCATGGGATATCATTGAATTAATTATGTATGTGATGTAATATAATAACTACCACAGCAACCTAGAATCGTTAGCTATTATGGGATATCATTGAATTAATTATGCATAAAAAGATTTAATAGAATAAACACCATGGCAAACTATAATCATTACATATCATGGGATATAATTGAGTTAATTATTTATGATAGGTATTAATAGAATAATCACTATTGCAGCCTTGAATCATTATCTATAATGGGACATCATTGAATTAATTAGATATGATAGGATTTATTAGAATAACCATTATGACAATCTAGAATAATAGTCTATCATGAGATATCAAAGAATTATTTATGTATGTTAGCATTTAATAGAATAACCACCATGGCAATCTAAAATCACTACCTATCATGGAATGTGAATGAATTAATTATACAAGATATGACTTAATATAACCATCATGACAATCTAAAATTATTTAGCATGAGATATCATTGAATTACTTATATATGATAGGATTTAAATGTTTGAAAAAAAAAACCTTTATGAACATTTTTTTTCAGTTTTGATTTAATTTTTATAAAATTTAAAAGGATTATGGAAAATTCTACACATTAAATTTTAAACTATTCGGTTTGATAGCTGTTGTTCTGTTATACATGGACGGACAGACAGACTAGACAATGACTATAGGGGGTATGCATTCATATAATTACAAATGTACCTAAAAACATACTAATTTAAAATTTAAAAAAAAAAATGAAAAAATGAGTAGGTGATATTGAATATTATAAAAAACCAGTGACAATTTTCTGTACTCAGATATTTTCATTATATTTGTCTTTGGCTAGACATTTTTTGGATCCCAAGGCCACAACCACAACTATCATGACAGATGACAATTGACTTTTAAATTAAATAAGATCTATTACAATTACACCTTTGTAAAACAGATTATGTAAAAAAAAAAGTCACTGCTCCCGGATTTTATAACATCTAAAAGTAAAGTTTTCTTTTAGACACTACAGTAGACCTCCTTCAAATCCGTACATAATTTTTGGATGTAAACAATGAAAAATTCAGTTCAGACATAGTGACAAAATTTGATATTTTTAATTTTATATCAATTCTATCTTATGCTTTAATTTGTAATTTTTGTTAATATTACAGAAATTATGTTTTTTCAAGAAGGAAGAATAAATTTATTTCTGAAAAATTTCAAGATAGTGCTGCTATCAGTGGTAATCACAATCTTCTTGCAAATATATTTATGTACTAATCAAACTCTTTTTATAAAGTCTGGATTCACCTGAACTGAAATTTCCTTATTTTATGATTTTGACGTGAATTAGTGATGTATTTTTAAAAGGCAAGTTTCATTGAATAATTTAGGAAAATTATATTTCATATTTATTATGAATATTTAATCATACATTCTAAATTATTAACTTGACTTTTGCTCTTAATAATTTAATCATTTCATATTACTTATTTTAATATTTTATTGTATTGTTAACATTCATTATAGTTTTGATTGCATTATTAATTACATTCAAGTTACTGTTTAAAAAAATGTAAACAAAGCTACGACCAGAAATCCACAAAATTCTAAAATCCACACAACCTATGGTCCCAAGCTGTGCGGATTTGAGGGAATCTACTGTATAAGCAAATTGTTTTAAACACACTATTTGAAAAATGATATAATTTAGCGTAATTTCGGGTGTTTAAGCCGCGGATCAAACAATGCTTTTTGGACCCAGAAATCTTAGTGATTGAAGACAAATATTTACGGCGATCTAAGTAGTTATATTTGTTTCTTTAAAAATTCTGGGTCAAAAAAGAATTGTTTGATCTGCAGCCTATACACCCGAAATTACGGCATATGTGTTTCACATTTTTTATATTTTAATCATTTGAAAGTTTTCCTTCTTTTTCAAATTCACCTGTAAATATATTTTTTAATTTAAAAGTATTTGGATTATTTATTTGGGCATTTTAAAATCTGGAATTAAAAACAGCAATCCAAAAGTATAAATTAAATCTGTATTTTAAATCACAAAAAAGTTCAATTTCAGAAAAATTTAATAGATAACAAGCGATAGGTTAACTTATTTTATGCTTTTAAGTAATTTACGAAATGGAAGCCTTTGAAATTTGATGTTAAAAAAGAAGTTTTAAAATACCCTCATCAATCATTCATCATTTTAATTTCATTTCTTCTGAAATATATTCATTACTTTTATGTAAAAATGGAGAAAATATTTCTTGATAATAGTAAGACAATTTACAGATGAAACGGAAGTTTAACATTTTCAGCTGATAATTTCTTTGTATGGTTTCCTTATTCTGTCTTCTTTGGTGAGCAGATTTCAGTTTAATGACAAAATGCTGCATTCTATAGATTCTGTCTTATGAATTGTTCTTTTTTCAGTCTCTACTCTTTAAGCTGGTTTAAATACATTTGAAAAATAATTCATGCTTGTAAAATTGTCACAAAATTGAGAGTCAGTTTTCAATAAATTTCATCCCTAAGTTCCTTTTATTCAATAGTACAGCTGAACCTCGAAAATCCGGACCTCCAATTTCCGGAAATCTCTAAAATCCGGACATTTTTCCGATTTCAGTTTTATTTAAAATAAGACATAGCTGTAATTTTCATCAACTGCAGTTAAATTCTGATAACTAAACAAAATTTACAGTAATGAATCATGATAAAATGAATGAATCGTTGAATTAATCATGAATTTTGATACTTGAAAAAATTTGGGTTTAAAAAAAAAAAAGTAAATTTTGTCGAAAAAATGCAGAAAAAATGGAGAAATTTGTAAAAAAAAAAAAAAAAGAAAGCCAAAACAAGCTTGAAATCAATTAAAAAATCTTGAAAAACGCACATTTCATCAAAGATTCATGATTCATTCATTTCGTAATGATTCGTCTCACTCTCAATCGCCTTTGAGAATCGGGAGGGAGGGCGTTTTCTCGGGATTTTTTGAAAATTTCAAATTCTTTATAAAGTGGGGAGGGGGCGTTTGATCGGGAAGAGCGGATTAACGGGATTTTACGGTATTATATAGCCATAAAAAAAGATTTTTTAATAAACCTCCAAAATCCGTAAAATTCGGAAATCCGGAATCGCCGCGGTCCCGGATTTTCGAGGTTCAACTGTATAGTATTTAACAACTGAAATTGTACTATATTTAGATTTAGATGTAATGTAAGTGCAGTCAAAGTTCTATAATCCGCACAAGTTGGGGTCAAAGGTTGTGCAGATTATGGAATACTGCAGATTATAGAGCATTATAGATTATGCGTCATTTTATTATTCCTAGATGGTGTTTTAATTCTATAATCAGTATAAAATGAAATCTAAAAATTAATTTAATAGGGTATCTAAAAAAAATGCCTTTTTTAAGTTATTTTATTGAAAACATTTATGTGCATTTAAATAAAATTAATTACATAGGTTCTGCAATACAGTTTCTTTTTTTACTGTTAATAAAATAAAAGAGCTATATTTAAAAAAATAAATAAATGTTTTATTATGATTTTTTGTCTTTTTTTATTATTTGTTTTAAAAAATTGTTTTTGGATCACTAATTTGTAAATTTTTTAAAACTGTTTATTTCATTGTTTACATTCATAAAGTAACGCAAATTATAGAACTTTGACTGTACAATAAAAGTGAAAAAGAGAGCTATAGCAATGTTCCCTATAACTATTGTTATTCAATTCTAAAAATTGAAATCAAATTTTGGGTAGGCTACTATTTTTTTTTATGACAACAGAGAATTCCACAATGAAAGAAATAGGATTTTGTCGATTATAAGGAACTATTACATGAATTTACAATAATCCTACAAAAATTATTCCTACAGACTATAAACCTTGCACAGAGTCTTTTTTCTTTTTACTGTAAAACTATTTTTTTATTAACCTTCCATCGGGCGCGCTGTTGTAAAAAGTACAACACTCACATTCTTTTTTTTTTTTTTTTAAACAAAATTCAAGCAGCAGAGGGTGTTAATAACCACTTATATTTATTTATTAAATCCCTTAACCCAGTTTCTGAAAGTTATTTATATTTCAGATTGTGCAATTTGCTGCACCTGTCATTTTAATGTGTTAATGGTGCATGAAATGCACATGGTTTATCAGAAAACAGCCTTCAAAAAGGCAAATCTTATGCTTGATATATAAAATGACTAATATAGATGAAATGTAGGATTAATTCTGTGAATCTGAAATGACTTAATTATTGTTTAGTAATTCATTATTAGTTTTTATTCTTTATGATTGTAGTAGTAAGTAACTTTTTATACTTCTGCTTTAGTAACAAAATAAGTGTATTGTGAAATACTTTCTTAAATTGTGATCAGAAATAACTTATATGATATTTGTACATTAAAGTATTTGTAAAATTTAAAAAAAGAACAAATAATTGATTCTTTTTCACCTGTTGTATAATTTACAATGCACTCCTGCTCATGTGATAAAAATTGGCACTCCCGGCAAAAGGTTAATTTTAATTTTCCTGAAATACTTAACTTTTTTGATTTCTTTATTAAAAAATTAATATACCTAAAATTAATTTTTGTAAAGTGAGAGAAATAGCATGTAATCAAGTTTAAATAAATAATAAAGTCTGCAAGTATAATCTTTTCAATTCGAAAATGAAAAATTAGTATAAATTATGCCATCTTGACACTATCAGATCAATATTCTCTTTGTATGTGTCAAGGTAAAAATACATTTTATGCTAATCATGTAGCCACTTTCACCAGAACATACTTTTCAATCATACTTTATGAACCTATTTTTATGCTTAACCAGCATGCATTACAAAATATATTTTCTATTTCACTGAAATGAAAAAAAAAAAAAAAAAAAGACATCAATTGGATTAAAATGCATAAAGATAAAATAAGCCAAGTAAGCAATAATTTTCTTTTGTCAGAGTAAATATGATTTTTTATTCAATTATTAAAATAAAGTGCACTTATATGCATATTTTTTACTGAAATTTAATTCACAAATAAAAAATACATTAAAAAAGCCACGTATCTGAATACTCTTCATTATTTTACTTTCCTCTACAACAATGGAGGTAATCCAATTGCCACTAATTAGATGAAATAAAAAAAAAATAACAAAAATAAAAATGGAAATAAATTAAAAAATAGCTAGAAGGGGTACAACTACATGGGTACAATGCACAAACAATTTTCTTTTAAAGACATATTTGTCAAAATCGGTCCAGTAGAAAGCCCAGGGGTGAGGACTAAAAAAACAGCCTGGTATTTTAATTACAGATTGGATACTGTGTAATAAATGCTTGCAAACAATGGTTAAATTATTAAGAATAATTCTTCTTTCTATAAAACTTATTTAGCTGAATTAGCTTGATGAATTCCAACATTAAATAAAATTTTAAACAATTATTGATTTAAAAAATGCATGTTACAACATGTTTATCATATATATATATAAAACTACCATTCTTCATATTTATCAATAGTTTTTGCTGGGTAACCTTAGAAAGTAGAGATGGGCATTATTTAACATATTATAAATAACAGCGGTATTGTTTTATAATTCATTATTTAGTATCAGATTAACTGAAAGTCCCTGTTATTTTTTTATTATTATTATTCCTGTGAATTTATTTATTTTGCTGCAAAATATGTAAATTTTGATAAAATTTATCTAGGAATTCTGTATGCTAACAATTATATGATGAATATTTGCATTCAATAGAATACAATATAGCCAAATTCAGACCAACTCAATGTTTTAAATTTAAACGTTAAAAAAAATATTGTTTTGAACTCTAAATTCAAATAATATCCAGTGAACCAATTACAAATAATTAAAATTATCTGCTCTAAGTAAAACATTTGAATAATGTTCCAAATGACTATCAACAGAATAAAAGTTGCCGCAGATGAAATTTCGTGTAGATACGTTATCAAACCGCAAATTGTACATTTTAATTAAAGATTAATCAAAGAAACTATGTTAGCATTAAATTGATGGTGTATTAATAAATTAATGTTTTAATAGTTACCTGATAACGCAAACAGGATGAGACAGAAGACGCCAATGCAAGAATGAGTCGTGGATTTTTTATATCATGTCAATGGAACAATGTCACCTTGAAATGAATCGTTTAATTGAAAAGGAGCGGATCCGGAATGGCGAACTGGTGGTAGAAATACTGGCTATCAGACAGCTTTTAACTTAAACAAGCTTCACCAAAAGAAAATAAGCTTTATTTTCATGAATTATTTAAAAACAAACAAAGACAATTTTTTTCTACTTATTTTTATAAATAAATGTATGGATTGAGTCATTATTTATGAATGATTTCCCCGTCGTGATTCATTCATCAGTCTGTGCTTTTGTAATGAGTGTAATTTGCAAAAATTGCTAATTTATAAAATTAGTTTAGTGATCCATCTTCTTTATTGAATTAATTTCAAGGTAAGATTTTTTTTTTAGTCATTCTTCTATTGAAATTTTACAACTTGTGATTTTGCAGTATGATGACATAAAATTTTATGTGTCCCAACTTTCATGTTTGCTGACATTTATAGTCATTCAAAGTATTCAGCAAGGAGGTACATTGAATGGTTGGATCGTCGAATAGCTACTATCAAGTAAGTAACCATCATACACTATAACTAAAGCAATCTATAAAAACTTTGCTTTGATTTATTACTTAAAAAATCTTTTTTAATTAATAATTTTTAAATTTCATACTTGTGAACAAATTTTCTTATTTTCTAAAGTAAATATTTTAAATTCAAAGTGAAATTTGAAGAATTAGATTTGAAGAAAGAATTTAAAAACATATACTGTATATTTTCTGGATAAAATATCAAGTGATAAATAATACAATAAATTCAAATGATCATAACTTGCCAAGAATAACAGAGTCTGTACGTATTATCCAGGCCAGGTCAATTGGAATTGTGCCTAGTAGGACTCTATTATACTAAATACATTTACCCTTAATTTATAAAAATTATACGGTATAGCATTGCTAATAAGAACTATAATGCAATGATAATAATATGTAATTTATTTTATTTTTTACAACTTATAGGGTTTTTTTTTTCAATAGTTCATTTGGTCTACTTTTTTCTTATCTGGACATAATGTTAAAATGCATGCTAATGTTCCAATTATTTCAACCCTCATCATAAAAAGGACTTTTATTATAAACCATGCATAGCATTGTGGTTTGCTATTTATAAAAGGTCAAACACATGAATGGTCTTACTTAATTTATTTAATCTTAAAAAGTTTTTAATTTGCTATTATTTCAATGAAAAATATATATATATTAGGGTGGAGCGAAAAAATTTTTTTTTTGAAAATCAAAAACGGGTAGGTGCCAAAAGTTGCCTTTATACTAGTACATCAACTGCGTGAAATTTTACCGCTGAAAAAAAATGGCTTGAGTCTGCGCTTTTGCTCCAAAAATCGAAATTTTGGGTAAAATTTGTCATTTTTTGACATGTTTTCAAAAAAATAAAAAAATTCCTACAGAGCTGGTTAGTATTTAAAAGTGTTGCTTAGACCTTTATATTTATCTGCTTAACATATTTAAACTATAAAACAATATCTGCAGTCTGTATAATTGGAGCAATTCTGACAACTTTTTGTGAAAAATCAGCGTTAATCTCTCTATTGGAGCATACAACGAAATGTTCTTTTGAATGCATTTCTTACCTAGCTGCTTTCAAAACTACTGTGTATATAACTCATAGAAGTGGTTGCATTATCCCACTCGTCTCAACCACCCAATCATCTAGGCCCAGTGTTTTATTTATGTATTGAATTGTAATTTTTTTCCCGAAGACGAGTATAAGTTTTCTATATATCAAAGTAATTTATCTCTTCTTTGTATTTATAGACTTTGGATGATTTGAATCATGCTGATGTGACCTGCTGCACGTATATTTTTTATACCATGTATAACAGAAGAGAAGCTGAGTAATGCATTGAGTATGTTCTTAAATGAACCTAGTCAGCAGTCTATTATCTTCATTAAAATTTCATGCAATTAGTACATTATGATTGGAAGTTCTGTTATCACAGCATTCTTTCAATCAATTACATTTTATATGCAATGATTTGCCTAAAAATTGATTGTATGAATTCAGTTTCTAGTATGCCATCATTTATTGAACCTATTACATTGAATACATGCTAAGAAGTTAGCTGTTTAATATTATGACGATCGTCACAGAGGATTGCAAACAAAATTTGCGTGTAAAACAACAATATTTCTAAAGAAGTTTTAGTATGCTTTATGTCCTTTCCTGTGTTGTTCCGTAGTCTAGTAATTTCTAATAAGATTTTAGATCTATTATTTAGGTGTGTAGTACATTTGGTATAAAACATCCCGCGGTATAAACTTGGATTATAGATTTGGTGAGTGAACATATAGACGCTGATTGCCAATCTGTGCTTATATAAAGCGGAAAATTTTATTAACTTCATGAGCTGTCTTTTCTGTGAGATGTTTTCTAAATTTCTTTTCCCCATTCTTTGAGAAATAGCTTTCCTTATGAATTAGCTTTGCAATCTCCGACAGAAATTTCTAGTCTGTTCTGAGTACCTTTTTCTCAATTTGAGAAAATAATTTCTCTATTTAAAAAAAAAAAAAAAATTGCAATAGAAAGTGAATATTACGTAGACAAAGATTTTCCTTATTGATCCAGTGAATCCATGTAGCTTAGAATGTTTTATATCGACTTCTCTAATAATTGACGCAGAGGAAATTCACTGGAGTTGAAGTAGCGAATGA
Source organism: Maratus speculifer (assembly GCA_964019185.1). Classification (NCBI taxonomy): domain Eukaryota; kingdom Metazoa; phylum Arthropoda; class Arachnida; order Araneae; family Salticidae; genus Maratus; species Maratus speculifer. The sequence continues at coordinate 4,289,779 of CAXHSM010001376.1, read as the reverse complement.
TTCAATATCATACAGACAATTCTAAGCTTACCCCATGCAAAATGGTTCACAGTGACAAATAAAATTCTCCTAATTTTAAATGAGCACTTATAGTCGATATCCGTCCATTCCCTCATAAAGCACAATGCATTATAAGTTTATGCCCAGGACATTTCACCATCAAATGTTGTCCACTCATAAAAAGGGGAACTAAAGTTAATAGGAAATTAACTGGATACGAAAACACTTAGAAAACGGCATAAGACTAATGCAAAAAAAAGTTATTTACAACAGCGGTTGCTTTACACATGGAGAAAAAATTTTCATTGCAATTCTCGCTGACGATCACCATTACATTAAACAGTTCGCTTCTCAACATATAAAAAATGCAAAAGTAGAATAAATGATGGCATACTTATAGTTGAAATATCTGAAATCATCTTTGAAGCAAATCATTACATAAAGAAAATACAATTGACTGAAAAAATGTTGTGGTAACAGAACTTCCAATCATTATTCATCAACTGAATGTAAGTTTGATAAATATAATAGATGGCCGAATAGATCCCTTTAATAATATTCCCGTGCATTACTCTGCTTGTCATTTTTTTTTGTATAAACTGTAAAAATATACATGAAGATAGTTACAGCAGCATGTGGATGCAAAGAACTGATGAACACGGTGGAAGCATCGAAAACATGCCAAATTTTTATAAAGAAAATCACAAATCAATGTATAAATAAAACACTGTACTAAGATGATCGAATAGTTGGGCCGGCTGGTATAGGAAATATAGCCACCTCCACGACGCATGTTTAAGGTAGTTTTGAAAACAAGAGCTGTATTAAAAACAACAATTCGTCATATGACATAATAGAGTGGTAATCATGGGCGTAGGAACTGGGGGAGCTGGGGGAGCTCTGGCTCCCCCTGGGATTTTTCAGACGGGCTCAGCTCCCTCGAGAGAAATTGAAAAATAAAGTTTACTTTTTCTAGAAAATTCACGAGGAAAGGACGAGTATCTCCAAACAAATGATAGTTTTAATAAGATAAGAACAGACAAGCTATCCTTCCGCTCCAGCACAATAAGAAAAATTGAGTTTTTAGAGAAGTACTTGACCTTACTAATGCATAAAAAAAAGTTTTAATCAAAAAACTTTTGATTCTCACATACAGATTGAATCCGTATTCACGAATACAGCTTCAACCACGCCAGAAGTTCTCAAACAAAAGCTTAGAATACATGCTGATGATTTTGATTTGACGAATCTTTCTGCAAAGTTGACGCTTCTACCAACACTATCCACACAACAGTCCCGAACGAAACTGACAGAAATACGTTGTCGATCACAATTTAAATGATGTCATCACAGGAATTAGTAAACAAATTATTTTCTAAAGTTTACCTTATGGCAAAATTTATTTTGTTATTCCGATATAATTAATGACAGCTGAGAGCTTTCAACGCTCTTCTTCAAACAGACACACCGTCGAACAACAATGTATCAGGGCGCTACTGTTATGAAAAGGGCACTTTTTACATTCTTCATGGCACTTTTTTGATTTTTAAGGGCACTTTTATAGAGTTAAATCTAGAATCTAGAGATTCAAGAAATCATGGAAAACAGAAATATCGTCAAAGTATCGTGAAAAAAAATCCAAAAATTTCGTCAAAAAAATTGAAAAAAAAGAAAAAAAGGTAAAAGTTTGGTTCGAAAAAAACGGCCGATTTTGTTAAAAGATCGCAAAAAAGGCAAAATTTGCAAAAAACGACAAATTTCATTTAAAAATCGCAAAAAACGGCAAATTTTGTTAAAAGATCACAAAAATGGCAAATTTCGCCAGAAGATTGCGAAAAAACCGCGTTTTTTCTGCGGCACTTTGGTGAAATTCACGCTAATTGTCTGTTCTACTCTGATGGAATTTGCGTTTCTTCAGCGGCCCTTTGGATATAAAAGTCGCATTTTTTTAGGTCATTTGACAATATTCGTTTTTTGTCGGCTTACACTTAACAAAATTCGCGTTTTTTTCCACTGCTCTTTGACAAAATTTACGTGCTTTCGATGGTTCCTTTACGAAACTTGAAGTTTTTCCGATTCTTATTTGCATCGTTTTTGTGACTCTTTGACAAAATTCGCATTTTTTCTTAGTACTTTGACAAAATTTACGCTTTTATCTGCTACATTTTGGTGCAATTAACAGTTGCTTTCGCAATCCTTTGTCAAAATAACAGTTTTGTTGCGATTCGTAAGCTTTCTCCCGCGATTCTTTAATGAAATGCGCCTTTTCCTGCGATCCTTTGATGAAACCAATATTAATTTTTTAAAACTAAGAGAAATTTTCTTTACTTTTTTAAAAATAAATGTGCACGATACAAATTTAATCAGGAAATAATACTCAGTTGAGTGTAGAAGATAACGATATCACTATTGTTCGCATTTCTATTAAAAATGGGCAAGACGTATTTATTGAAAAAGACAATAAAAAAAGAATACATTTGTTGAATAAAGTGTTCTTTTTTTTAATAAACGGGTGCTTTCACGAGTTACATTTAGAAAGTTTTCGACAGTCAAAAGCGGACTGTTAACAGAAAAGGGGTAGGGGGCGAACGCCCCGGGAGCGAAAATTTAGGGGGCGCCAAAGTTATTCTACAAACGTCATTTTTGAACTGTCACAAGAAAAAGTTGGGAGAAGGAGGGGGGCGTCAAATTCTAATTATGCCTTGGATGCAATTTGCTCTTCTCACGCCCCTGATTCTAAATGAGGAAAATCCGCTTTTTAAGCATTAAAAACACAATTCTGAAGTAGAAAGATTAATATTTAAAACAGAAAAATTCACTTCTGGCATTAACTTTTTTTGTGCCACTTTGACGAAATTGCATATTTTCGCGATCTTCCATTGACAAAATCTGCCGTTTTTTTGGAATATTTTGACAAAATTCGCGTTTTTTATCGAATTTTTGATAAATTTTGCTGTTTTTCGCGAATTTTTTGACAGAATTTACTGTTTTGTTGCGACTTTTGGGCGAAATTCGCCGTTTTTTCTCAAATCTTTTGACGAAATCTGCCGTTTTATCGCGATGTTTTGACGAAAATTGCCGTTTTTAGTAATCTTTTGGCAAAATTTGCCGTTTTTCGCGAATCGTTTGGCAAAATTTTCCGTTTTATCGCGATTTTTTTGGACGAAATTTGTCGTCGTTTCACAATCTTTTGAGAAAATCTGCCGTTTTTTCAAAATATTGCAACGAAATTAGCCATTTTTTCGCGAATTCTCCCGGAAATTAGTATTTCGCGATTTTTTGACGAAAGTACGCGTCCCGTGGGACGCGTAAGGGCTATTTTTTGCTTTCCGTTACCAATTTTTTACGTAAGTTACGCGCTATAGCGCGTCGTCATTGTCGCCAAAGTGATGCGTTTTTTCAAATGTGGGGCAAGAAGGGCGGTGTTTTTTAAACTAAAGGGCAGGAGGTGCGGAGCGCCCCCCTGAAATCCTCTGGGGAAACTCTGCTATCAATAAAGACTCAATCATTTGATGCTATTGCATATTTATAAAGGAGAAGCCTTTAAAATTGATTTGGAAGAGAAAGAATTTGTAAGCCAAACAACAGAAATAAAACTTTTATTTTTGGTAAATGGGAGTGGAAGAAGCCTGAAATTTGAATATTTTATTCGGTATCGTCCATAAATTAAGCGTCATCAAGTATATCGAATATAAATTATTTAAACTGGATTAAAAAGTCGGTGATCTTTTGATGTGCTTCTATTCTATACTCTTGTTTGTGAAAAGTGCAACACAAGAAATCCCCCGAAATGAATCAAATTACGAATGAAATGATCCTCGCTACTAGCTTTTAACATTATGCTCCGCAGGGGCGTGCGAAGAGAAAACTGCGCTTAAGGGGGCTCAGGTGTTGAAAACTTTTCAAAAAATCGATTTTTTTTTATCATTTAGTTTGATTATCTAATTCTTAACTCAATGCAAAAAACTGCATAAAAATATTTGCATTTTTAACGGAGTTATAAGCATTTATGTATCAACACTTTTATAGCCGCACCCATATAATTTCAAATTTAAGTCGCGTTTTCTTAAAACTTGATTTTGGACGTCTAACACCAAGATTTATAAAAAACTATTTGATAGAATGGCTTAAGTTTTTTTTTTTTTTTTTTTTTTTTTTTTTGCATGCATATAACATCATTATCTATAGAATGAATTAATATAGTTTAGATAGTATAATATTTTGAGTATTTTTAATGAAAAAAAGTTTTTAAAAATTTTTAAGTTTGTGAGTTTTTTTTTAATAATGTTTTTTTCGAGTGATTGTTATATCCTTAATTCATTCTATAGAGTAAAGTTTCCTGATCCTTTTAAAGCAAAAATTAGGTTCTTAAGTCAATTCAACTTTAAGATATCTTGGTGTTTGTGATATAACACATACTTTTTTTTTCGAAAATTTTGTTACATAAATTTTGCTATATTTTTTATTATATTACATTGAAGTACTTCATTTTATAATTTTATAACACTACAAACATACCTTTAAAATATCAGAAAGTTTCAATTAATTACACTGAATACTTCTGTTTTTATATGGACTCGAAGTGAGAGCTCTCTTTACATGTTTTTCCGTATCGATCAACCCCTGAGTCCCCTCCCGTAAAGCATGGCGACGTCACTGCAACGTCGTTGTGAAGTCACATTGTGAATTTGTGACCATCGATTATCGATGTGAAGTCACAGTGACTAAAATGTGAAGTCGTTATGGCCGTTTTAGAGCTCTTTTGTGACGTTTCAGAATGTGGTCACAATGTGACAAATTTGTGAAAAATGTGTCATTTGTGACTAATTTCACATTAACATTGTGACGAAACTGTGACTAAAGCGACGATATTTAAATTGCCAGAAACATGTTTTTTAAAAGTAAATAACATGTTTTGAAGGATATTTATAAATTTCTAAAGATTTTTAAGAAAGTCACATCTCAGTCACAATGTGACGTCACTGAGTGGTAGCATTTTGGTCACAGATGTGATGTGACCAAAGTGATTCACAGTGACGTCACTGTGACCATGCATGCTATTAGGGCTTAAGAGCCCACAATAGTCACAGAAAAATTACTCAAAAAGACCCGGATGACCATGTAAAGTCTATGGGAGCGTTCTTTTCTAATATCTCGCTCAAATTTTAATATTTTTGCATGATTTTTTTGCACAAGATAGCTGAGGGCAATCCACAACCGGGCTAGTTTTTACTTTTTCGATTTTTGTTTCAGATTTTCTTTAAAAAATTACTTTAACTTTCGAAACCGGTTTAAACCGGTTCTGAAACTGAAACTATCGTAATATAAAAAATATATAACAAATATCGAAAAAGTAAAAACTAGCCCGTTGTGGATTGCCCTCAGCTATCTTGTGCAAAAAAATCATGCAAAAATATTGAAATTTGAGCGAGATATTAGAAAAGAACGCTCCAAGAGCCCACAATAGTCACAGGAAAAGTACACAAAAAGACCCGGATGACCATGTAAAGTCTATGGGAGCGTTCTTTTCTAATATCTCGTTCAAATTTTAATATTTTGACATGATTTTTTTTACATAAAATAGTTCAGGACGATCCACAACCGGGCTAGTTTTTACTTTTTCGATTTTGCTCATATATTTTTTATATTATGATAGTTTCAGTTTCAGAACCGGTTTAAACCGGTTTTGAAAATTAAAGTAATTTTTTTTAAAAAATCTAAAACCAAAATCGAAAAAGTAAAAACTAGCCCTGTTGTGGATCGTCCTGAACTATTTTATGCAAAAAAAATCATGTCAAAATATTAAAATTTGAGCGAGATATTAGAAAAGAACGCTCCCATAGACTTTACATGGTCATCCGGGTCTTTTTGAGTAATTTTTCTGTGACTATTGTGGGCTCTTAAGGCAAAGTTTCAATTTGGAGCTGCTTTCCCCCAACTTTTTTTTTTGACAGGAAAAAAAATGGTGTTGGTAGTATAAATTTAGGGCCTTTTAAAATTCCACGTCTGGGGCGACTGCCCCATTCGCCCTCCTACTTTCGCACGGCGCTGATGCTCCAGCTCCCCCTGTTTTTTCAAAGTTCCTACGCCACTGGTGGTAATGCTGTTTTCTTACTAAAAGTTGTCTGTTTTCCTCCAGCTATAGGGAATAAACATATTGTTTTATAGTTTAAATATGTTAAGCAGATAAATATAAAGGTATAAGCAACACTTTTAAATACTAACCAGCTCTGTAGAAATTTTTTAATTTTTTTGAAAAAATGTCAAAAATTGACAAATTTTACCCAAAATTTCGATTTCTAGAACAAAAGCGCAGACTCAAGCCATTTTTTTTCAGCGGTAAAATTTCACGCAGTTGATGTACTAGTATAAAGGCAACTTTTGGCACCTACCCGTTTTTGATTTTCAAAAAAAAAAAAAAATTTCGCTCCACCCTAATATATATATTTTTTTTATATGAAGTTATAAATTACTTTTACTGCTGACACTGAGATAGATTTTACCATTTGGCAATTACCAGATGATGAGAAATTCATGATAAAACTATTTCAGGAATTTGGAATTCTGCATGATAAAAGTTGTCTTCAAAAAATCATGAAATGAAATTATAGATGGGTTCTAGAAATCTGAAATGGAGGTATAGCTTATTTAAACAACCATACTTAGTTTTTAATATTATTTTCATAATCTTTTTTTTTTTTAATTACAGTTGACTCCCTCAAATCCGCAAAGCTTGGAACCAGGGGTTGTACGGATTTTAGAATTTTCCAGATTTCTGGTCAATGACTTGTTTACATTTTTGAAACATTAATTTGATAGGTAACTAAGCATTATAGTGAATGCATATAATAAATTGAAATATTAAAATAATTAAGTAAAATATTTAAATAATTTATTAGTTAAAAAGCGAATAATTATTAGAAAAGAAAAAGTTAAGTAAAATAAAAATTAAGAAAAATATTAAAATAAATTAAATAATGAAGATACAATACTAAATACACATAATGATGAGTAAAAATCAATCTTTTTTTTAATATGTAAAGAATAAGTAAGAAAAATCATGCGTTAAACATAGATTATGAAACACTTCCCAACACTTCTTGACATCTTTAACAAAACTTCATTATCCAAGGAAATAAAGTGTTACTGTTCATTAACAAATATGTATTTCAATACTTTTGAATAGTCCTGTATTTGATCTGTCAATTGATGTATATACTATTAAATTTAGTTTAGCAAGAAAACGCCTAGCTGGATGAAAATTTTCTTGTAGCAATACATTTATTTTTTGTTGTTGAAGTAACAGAAATTATTGATCTGAAAATACGCTTCAAAATCTTTATTTAGGAATGCATAACAGTTAATCTATTTTAGCCGAAAATAATATGTTTTGAAGGTTTTAATTTTATGATAAACAATTTTATTTTTTCAAGCCAAATATTACAGATACATATAAAATATTTTATTTCTAAAATAATGTTAGCAGTAAACTTGATAGATATTATATTAATAATAAAATTAATAGAATTATATATACATGTATATATATATTTTATGGAGTATGATTAAAATTTGTACAATATATTAATTCATATTAAATTTATTTTCTTTAAAAAGTTGTTTGCATCGCTCATCATTCAAAATAAATAAATAAATAAAAAATAACTTATGATATTTGCATGGAAGAAAAATGGAAATTGAAATCTAATACAATACACACTTTTCAAAGAATGTCTATTTTCAGGCTTTGTAGAGTGCTGGTTCACAACATAATTTGGTACTTCATTATACAGTATTATACATATATGATACACATCGTTAAGATATAACGATATTTATTTCGATTTTTTATTTGTATTTTTATTAATATTCTGCTAATTATTATTATTATTATTATTTTGTCATTTAAAATAAAAATTATCTTAATATGTATAATTTGGTGAAATTGGTTGACAGGATTCCTATAATTTTAGATTATTTTATATTGTTCAATATGGCCCAGTAAGGATAAAAAATTAGGTAGTTACTGTTGCTGTCTATCTCAAGCTTGAAAACTTTAATTATTGAAATCATTATGCTAATAAAAATGTTATTATTGTAATATATTAATAAATTTTAAAATATCTATTTTTTAATTTTTAAAGTGTATTAAATGTTGAATAATGAGTATTAATGCTAGTACAGAAAAAAATGGGAAAAAACGGATTACAAATAACATATGTGAAATATGCAAGCAAGAATTTACCTTTTAGTTGCATACTTCATACATACAACTAAAAAATGAAACTTAACATATAATACATTAGACTTCCTCAAATCTGTACAGCTTGGAACCAGAGATTTTGCAGATGTCTTGTCATTTGTTTTGTGTACATATTTAAACAGTAATTTGAATGTATCTAATGATGCAGCAGAGCTATAATAAAAGTTTACAATAGTTTAATAATATTAAAATAAGCAATAAACTAAAATAATAAAAATTTAGATAATTTTTACTATGATTAAAATATTAAAAGCAAAGGTCAAGTTGATAATCAATAGTGTATGATTAAATATTCATTATAAAGATGAAAGGTATATTTTCTAAATTATGTAGGGAAACCTGTCTCATAAAGTTACATTATTAATTCACATCCAAATCTTAAAATAAGGATGTTTTATTTTTAGGTTTCGCCAGACTTATATTTGGTAAAAATATTGTGATTATCAGTAATATCTTTAATATTTTCAGAAATAAAAACATTCTTCCTTTATGAAAAGACACAAATTCAGTAATATTAAAAAAATTACAAATTAAAATATAAATGAAATCAATATAAAGCTAAAAATGTCAAATTTTGTCCCTAATATCTGAACTGAAATCTTCATTTTTTTACATCTGGAAAATATGTGCAGATTTGAGGGAGTCTACTGTAATTCATTTATAAATTAGAATAATTTTAAGAGTTCTTAATATCATCCAATGCAATTCTGGACACCTTTCCTTCTTCTTATACATGGTAAACAAGAGCAAAATTTTAATATATTTTTCTGTGAAAAAAAAATATATATATTAAAAAAAAAAACAGAGAAATCTAAAACAGTATATATTAATCAATATGGATAATTTTTTTAATCATTTTCAAGACTGATATTGTTACCAAATAACAAAAAAAAAAAAGAAAAAAAAATTCAAATGAAATTGAAAGTTTTTTCATGGTGTACCTTTATAAATAAGTTTTATAATTTAATCATATTTAAAGGACAATATGTTATTCAATATTTTTATTTATTGAAAAAATGTACTAATTGCTTTTAGAGAGAAATTTTCAGTTTTTAGAAAAAACCGTGTTATGTTAGTTTATTTTTAGTTGTTTATTAGCTGACTATATTTATAGTACGTTAAATGCATGAACAATGTAATAAAAAATTACAATATAGTTAATATAAGCAGGGTTGGCAAGTTTTTGACAGTGTACGGTTTTATCCGGTTAAAACCATGGTTTAAACCGTCATGGCTAAAACCTCTTGTCAAAAACCTCATCAGAAACCTCAAATACTACACTGATCTGTAAAATTTCACATTAAAAATCTATCACAAATATACAATATTAGATGTAATATTAAAAATTCACTTTTACTGAATTGTATATTATCATTTCCGGAAAAAAAGGACAAAAAATTTTCATAAATCTGAAAATTTGGCCTGCCTCCAAACTTGCTCAACTAGCAATGCTTCTGCTATCAAGCCCTGCTAGCTTAGCACCAATTGAGAGAGTATTTTGTAACTTTGGCTTCATACACTCTAAACTCATAAACCATTTGGGTGTAAATAAATGTGCTAAATTGGTTAAGTGCTATAGGATGCTGTGGGGTAAAATTGATCCAGATTATTTACTGTACAAAATCATTTTCTACTGTTTGACATTCTAAAATACAATGTTTTGTTGCAACTAAAGTAATTTAATTTTTTTGTAATTATTAAATTACAGTATAATTAATTTTAAATAAAAAATTACTCAATGTTTCTCTCTTTTTCTTAAAATGTTTAAAGTGCATTACACATTTTTGACGGTTTAAGCCTGTTTTTAACGGTTTAAACCAGTTTTTGACACTTGTCATGTCAAAAACCAGTTTCTGACGTCAGAAACCTAACCCTGAATATAAGTATTTATGTATGGTATATGTAACACAAACCTATAAATGCAAGGTTTTGTGTTATACAGATGACATTTCCCACATCATTAAATTCCCCTTAAAAATATAGCCAAATGTCTGAAGCATATCACAATACATTAGAGTTTACTTTATTCCTTATCTGGATTATAAATTTTTGTATTGTATAAATCATTCCACATATTATTATACATATTTTTTTTAAAAATCCAAAAAATACCTGGACCAAAATCATTCATTACATTACTCATTTTCAAAAACATTTATTGTAGTAGTGTTTTTTTTTTTTCATTAAAAAGATCTAAATTAAGGAGATAAAACTTAGCTAATGCATTAATTTACTTTTCTAGAGAGTAGCAATGTTTTACAGGATCGTCTTTGCTGCAAAATTCATTCTTTACATCTGAGAAGTTGTGTGTTATATGGAGAACTGAATTATATGGAATTGCGTTATACAGATCCTATACTGTAATGTAAGGCTTAACTCAAATCTAAAGAAGCTATTTTCTGACATATTTTTCAATTCATTTTTGTTTAGAAATGTATGTTATTGGAAGGTGTTGTTATTCAGAACCTACGTAATCAAAATGTTTTCCATTTTTTCATAAACACAAAATAACTTTCATAAAATAGTGTCAAAGTTGACATTTTCACCGAATTTCTAACATGATACTGAGAGAGAGAGAAAAAAAAAAACAGTTCAGAAAGTTGGCAGAATTGCAACAATTTGAGAAATACTTTATTTACAAAAAAGGGAATATTCATTTTAACTTATTTTGCTTCAATAGTTAGACCTGCCAATTTTATGTTATTAGTACATTTAAAAATAAGATAGAAATTTTAGCACTGTTGAGCAGGGATTTGAGGATGGCCTGAAGGAGGAAATTTGAAAAACAATCAATTGTTAATAAAACAAGTTGATTTTATTATTCTTGTTATTTTTATATATTTATTTACTGACAACATAACAGCATGGTTAAACATTAATCGAAATTAAATCAAACTCGTTTCATTTTATATTTCATTAAATTTTATATCGATGATATTTTATATCATAACGTTTATCAGAAATTTCATTGCAAAATAGTAAAGTTTAGCTAGTTAAACAATTTATTTGCATATTTTTTCATATATTTTACATAGTATCTTAATTATTTTCACTGTTAACAGAATATTTCTGAATCTGATTTACTTAATTTTATTTCCATTGAAGCTGATAAATAATTATAATTAAAAGAAAGTAGCAAGTTAAGTGTGCAATTGTGATTGATAGGCCTAATAATCAGCATTTTCCAATAACCTTTCATTTGAAAGTATTTTATTTGAAACCATGATTGTTGTCTGTTGTGTATTTATTTAATATATATTATTAAAACTGGATTAATGCCACTTTGTCTATTTTAATACAGCAGACTCCCTTAAATCTGGAACCCTAAATCTTGCAAATGCCTGAAATCAGCACATTATTACAGGCATATTCAGGGCCTGATCAATGCACAAGCCTCCAGGGCCTTGGCCATGGGCCCACCAATTTCAGGGACCCACAAATTATGTGGTTGATTTTTCCCCTTAATCAAAATAATATTGTTTTATAAAATATGAAAGGTAAAATTGAAATATACGGAATGACTCAATAAAACTTTTAGAAGCTTTTAAATTAGGCACTTTTCACCTAAACAACTTTGTCAACTCGTCAAACAAACCTTTTTTTCATGAAAATGTTGCCGAAAATGGGTACGTAGGGGGGGGGGGGCAATTTCTTAACAGGCCCTGGGCCCAACTTCAGCATGATTGGGCTCTGAGCATATCTACAGAATTTTTCAGTTTTAAATCATTCTGTATGTATTTTAATATCCAATTGTCAATATTATGATTCAATTAATGTTTTTTATAAAGATGGTAGGCACAGATGTAGTATACGCACCAAATTGATACTTTTTTTTCAATGCTAATTTGGCAAAACCTTCGTTTTCGAATGCCTGTCACATATACATTTTTTAATTATTTTTTATTACTTTAAATAATAACCATAGAACGGAACATTTTATATCATTTTAAAAATGAATAAACAGTTTATTAATAAATAAATAGCAACAGCCAGGTTACGATATGAAACATGAAATTGCTGTTTTGTTGTGATTGCGCCAATGTGGTGTGTATATTTATTTTCTTAATGTTTTTAATTTCTGGAAAAAATCAAGATATTGCTGATATTACTGGTAATCACACTCATTTTAGCTAGTATATGTTTAAGTATTATTCAAGCTTTCCAATTATTAAGATACTGGCTAAACGTGAAATGAAATTTCCAGACTTTGATTTTTATGTGAATTCAAAGAATACCATTGTACAAGTTAGGGAAAGTGTATCTCATCTTTATTAACTATACTTTATTAATTATTTCCTAGACCTTTACACATAAAATCATTTGTAAAGTTATCTTAAGTTTTTATCATTTTAATTAATTATTTTAATATTTTGCTATATTGTAAGCATTCATTGTAATTTTGATTGCAACATTACATTTAAATTGCTGTTTAAAAAAATATATGCAAAGCAAAGACAGGAAATCTGCAAAATTCGAAAAACCACCCACCTTTGGTGTGTGGATTTGAGGGAGTCTACTGTACATAAAAAAATGTAATTTTTTCTTTGTTTCTTTCGATAAACGTACACAATTTACAGGCTTTAATTGTGAAAATTTTACGTGTGTATTAAAATATTTCAGAAACAAATAAAGTAACCTAAAGTAAAGTAATCTAAATGTATTCTAGTTAATTTTTAATTAATAAATATAGGTCAGAAATTTCTTGTCAGAAATTGCAAATGATATGTGCTCATATTAAAATGATGTTTTTAAAATATTCAGATATTAATGTAATAGTATACAATGCTCCAGATACAGTGTAATATCTAAAGTCTTTTATGTGTCCCTGTAAATACTACCTGCTTTCTATTATACAGGAAGTAACTTGTAGTAAACCTCAGCAACCTGTATGAAATATCCGTTTCATAAAATGTGAAATAGTTTAATATTGTAAACTCCCTCAAATCTGCACATAATTAACGGGTGTAAGCAATGAAATTTTCTGTTCAGATTAGAGATGGGAAATATAGTTATTTTTGGTTAACAGGTTACATCGTTCCACACATTCACAGGTAACAGGTTTCAACCACCTGTTGTTTTTTGTAACGTAATAACTAATCAATGAGAATATGCTGTCAACAGACATTTTTATTAGAGGGACTTTAATTAAGATATCTTGTATAATTTTGATATATAAGTGCAGACTCTGTTTTAGTTCAGATAAACACACACCTTTAAAATAAATTTGATGTTAAAAATTTAATTTTTGCAAGACAAAAACTTAGTTAGCTGTGATGCTTTGCATTTCACGCATTATTATCGTTTTCTTGCACTAAAAATGCATTTTTCTTCGTTGAAATTTCATAAGTATCATAACTCACCATTTTTATCCGTAGAAGTTTTATGCTGTTTTACCTGTTAAAACGCATAGAAACTTTTTCTGAATAACAGTTATAAACTTATTTAACACTGTATAAAATATGTAATTTCTTAACAATTTAAAAAATAATTATTTTAATGTAAATTTATATTTATATGATGCAGAAGAAAGTTTAAAACATTTTTGCAATTGGCACAGTGGCTCTAAAGCTGGCGGTTTAGAAATTAACTTTTTATAAACGATCAGAAGTATCTTTCATAAAAAATAACACCGGTTTAACAATACAATTTGTAAAAAAAAAAAAAAAAAAAAAAAGATCTTTATTCGTTGGTACCTTGACTTGAAGTTCGAATTTTAACATCCCCGAATCAATATCTGTCAACACACATTCAAAGCTTATCCCACAAGAACACGAAACATTACTTATACATTTTTAATCAAATGTCATTCATCCAACAAATTTCGTATGTGCATTAACCCCCCCCCCCAAAGTTTTGACAGGCCAAAAAATGACGTTGGTAGTATAAAATTGGCGCCCTATAATTTCCGCGTCCGGGCCGACCGCCCCCTTGCCCCTTCTCCTTTTCGCATGGCACTGCTCTCACCAGGCTATTTTTCTTCTTTTTTTTCAGTAAAATAAAATTACGAAAATAATGTTTTCGAGTTCTTATTTTCTAATGACGCAATAATGACAAAATAATAATAATAAAAAAACCCAGTAATAAACACTTTATTAAAAAAATCATAGCGCCAGAATAACCCCCCCCTTCCCCAAATCATATGAGTACAAAGTAATATCCCTTTTAAATATTCAAAGTCAAAGATTGCCACCATTTTACTCATCTAACTACGCCAACCAAAGATTTTCTCCCGTGCGATAAAACAGCTTTCTATCAACAATTAAATCCGTATATCTTTTAATTCCATTTTTCAAACGCATATTCCTTCCCATTAAAATTATGACCAAAGATGGCCGACATTAACTCCTTGCTTTTTAATAATCTGCAAGCGTCACTCACTAATACATACGCTTGAATAAAAACACATCCCCCCATGTCATTTTCAGTATTCTATCTACTTGTTCGATAAATGCAGTTTTTATTATTCCACTCATTTTTTTCAATAAGTATAGTTTTCGATATTCTAAAAACATGTTTATTGCTTTAATCTTTGTAACTGTGAGCGTTATAAAAATATTCAAACGATAAAATAATTTTTGGAATAAAACCGAAGCCAGGTGTTTTTAAATATCCGTAGAATAATGAACAACCAATAGCTTTTGAGAGATTTTACCACGTGAACTTTTGAGATAGCAAACGGACAATTATTCATGTGATTGGCGCACTTGATTAGACCAAAAGGATTTTTAATGTCTTAAAGTCATAGAAGGATAGTGTTGCGTCAAAAGGAAAGTCTGGTAGTTTTTCTTTGTGCGTAGGCATTTTTTTCTCTCTCTGTGTTTCAAAAGCGTTTTAATGCTGTTGGGGATTTTATTTTTTGCAGTAATAGAAATTCTTTGTCTTAGAATTGAAATAGATTTATAAGCTAGGAAATAGATTTTAAATAACTAAACTTTTATTAGTGTATAAATGTTCATTCCTAAAAAAATTTTTAGCCTGGCTATTTGCTTCTTCTTTTAAAATGCTTATCACACGAGGCGTTCCAAAATTAACAGGGACTTTTTGGTAATCTGTTACTGAATAATAAGTTTTTGGTTGATATTACGAATATTTATCCTGTTATGTTAAATAATGCCCATCTCTAGTTCAGGTATATGGACAAAACTTGACTTTTTAAAATATATAAATAATTCAAATTGTAATTTTTGTTAATGTTACTGAATCCATGTTTTGTTAATATTACTGAATCCATGTTTCATGTTTACAGTCAAAGTTTCATAATCCGCACAAGCTGGGACCTGAGGTTGTGCAGATTATGGAATATTGTGGATTATAGAGTATTATGGATTGTACTTCATTTTATTATTCCTAGACAGCATTTTAATTCTCTAATCAGTATAATATGAAAATATAAATAAGAAACCTAATAATTAATTTAATATGCTATTTCAAAAAATGCTTTTTTAAAGTTATTTTATTATAAAAATTGATTGCATTTAAATAAATATAATCACATACATAATCCATAGTACAGTTTGTTTTTTACTGTTCATATAATAAAAGAGTTATATTTTTAAAAAGTAGATGTTTTATTATGATTTTTTTTTCAATTATTTTATTATTTGTTTAAAAAAATACTTTTTTGGATCAAAAATTTTTACATTTTCTTAACTGTTTATTTCACTCTTTATATTTGTAAAGTGACGCGAATTATGGGAGCGTGGATTATCGATCTTCGACTATAAATTTATTTATGAAAAAGATATTGCTGTTATCATTGATCATCGCAATCTTATTACCAAATATATTTATGTATTAATCAAGCTTTTTCTAGTTATTAAATCTGGCTAAATCTGAAATAAATCTACTTTATTTTATGATTTTGATCTGAATTAGTAATGTACCTTTATAAGACAAGTTTTATGGAATAATTTAGAAAAAATACATTTCATTTTTATTATAATGTTTAAACGTACATTATTGATTGTTAATTAAAACCTTTGCTTTAAATATTTTATTCATTTTTAAAATAACCTATTTTATTTTATTACTTATTTTAATATTTTATGATATATTAAGCATTCATTATAGTTTCGATTGCATTATTAATTACTTTCAAATTACTGTTTAAAAAATGTCTACTAAGGAATGGCCAGAAATCTGCAAAATTCTAAAATCCACACTACCTCTGGTTCCAAGCTATGTGGATTTAAGGGTGTCTACTCTATTATTAAAACACACTCCCCAAACAATGTTCCCTCATATACTATGTAATGGGATACTTTTGTGGACCTGTAAATTATTAACAAATATTTTTTGCACCACAAATTGTAAAGAATGTATATCTTAATGTAATTCTATATACATGCCTATCAAATTTATTATGTTCGAAAACGTGTAACATCATTAAAATGAACTTGAAACTATTATTCGTTGCAATGTAATGGAATATACTTGATTGTCCTTGCCATTAAACTAAATATCCGATTTTAATAAAATTTGAAAAAACACAACACAGTTATGTAACAATTATATATTTTAAATTTCAGACAATTCGGTTGGGTAGTTTTTGTGTTATATGTGGATGGTCGGACAGACGGGTTGAATGACGACTATGGATGCTAAATATTCACACAATTATGAATATAAGAAAAACGGAACTGAAAAAACAAACGGTTTTTTCCATCGGCTTATTTTTCAAAGATGGAAAAATGACAATTTCATTTGTAAAATAATATATTGAAAATTTTGTAATAGCTACATTCTGATACTTTTTATTTTATTTATTTTATGTTAAGTGTTTCACATGAAAATATGAATGCAGGTAATCTGATCTCTCAGCAGAAATCTGTTTGAGAAGACTTGAAAGGATCCTTCTCATTTTTTTTCTACTTTGAAACATAAGATCCTTCACAAAATTTCTCTTGAAAATAGACATTTCAGAAAAATTTTAAATCTCCAAAATAAATTTCACAGAAATGCAGTGATTGAAGAAAAAAAAAATCTCATGCCATATAACAATGGAATCTTATAAAGTTATGTATATGTATAAAAAAACCTTATTAAAAGTGTCTAAATATAGTAATAATTTCTAATTTATAAATTCCGATTATATTTTGTACAAGTTCACATCTTTACATAAACAGGATTGCATGAAAAATATCTTGATACATGATTAAATGCAACTTCTCTTGTTAAAAATGAACTCATGCGCAAACTTATTTCAATAATATGTCCATTAATGGAAACGGTAAAATTGAAAATTTAACATAAAATTTGAAGCATGAATTTATTATTTTCTTCTGTCTTTAGAAGAAGTAAAAGTTTAATTTGAGAAAATTTTTAAACTCTGTTTTTTGGTGGATTTATATGTTTTAAAAGGTCCTGAACCCGATTTGATGGTTTTTGGAAATGTCTGCCTCGCTGTGAGTCTGTGTGTGACAAAAGTTTTGTGGGTGCTCTATCTCAAGAATTGATGCTCACAATTTCAAAAAACTTTAGATTCAGTTGCACCTTGATATAAACCGGAGGTGTTTAGTTATTGGTGTATATCGCCTTACAGATTGCACTGATAAGCTGCATTTTTCATATCTGTATCTCAAGAACTAATGTATGAATTTTCATAAAACTTCAGATTCAGTTAATCTTTCATATAATTTGGTGCTGATTACTTTTTCGTGTAGATTGTTCAACAGGTGATGCTGCTATATAAAAACCTGATATGGTAGATTTTATAAAATATATATTCCGGGTTTTAGTAAATAAAAAGTATAACAGTCAAAAAATCCTATGCTGTTCTCTTATTGCTGACCTTACTAAGCCAAACTAAAATTTAGTTTTGTTTGAGTTTAGATTATAAAACTAAATCAAAACTTTTTTGAGTTGAGATTGGAAAACTATACCAAAACTAAATACATTTTTAAAGGAAATAAAATTATAACTGTAAGGGGGGAAAATGTAATGTAAAAATATACATTTTTTAAATAATGGATGATTTGTATACTGATATTCATAATAATGACTAAACTGCAACGATTTGTTTCTATAAACTAGTATCATTTACTTGAAAACAATACTATATAAATCGATTATATAATGCATTTGATTCTAAACTGCGGAGATATTGGCTGAGGTTTTTACATTAGGTCAATTGGTTATTAATCATGTAACTGAAAAATCGTTTCAATAGAGAAATAATGTAACAAACACTAGCTTTAAATAAAGCCTATGAAAATTCTGAAAGTAAAAAAAAAAACTTTTAAAAGCAGGCTTTATTTTTTTACGTCTCTGTCCGCTGTCTATCTGTCATAGAGTCCGTACACGAAAAGTATGTAAATCAGAGCATTCAAATTTTGTGTTCTTATAGAGAACAACTCTTGTCACAAAACAAATCATAAAATTTTGGAAAATACTATTATTTTAATTAAAATATATATTTTTTAATATCATCGTCCAATTTTTTGAAGTTTTTTTCTTCTAAATGTTGTACGCAAGTTTAAATATAAAAATTATTTCTTTTTTACGCTTTAAAAAGAAATATAGTATTTCTGCTGCCTCAATTACAAAATTGGTATTAAAAACCACAAAAAACTAATATCTCAAAAATAAATTGAGCTACAGCTTTTAAACATATTGCATGTAAAAGTAATTTTTTCCCCTATACGATGGTGTAAAAATTTAAAATGTGCATTATTTATAAGTTTAAAAATTTGCAGTAGTGTAAATTTTAAATTTTAAAATTTAAATTTCATTTCTTCTAATCATTGCACGCAAGTTTAAATAAAACTATTATGTATGTAACTTAAATTAATGCATTAAATAAATCATGTGAAAAACGTTTTTAATTGCTTTTATTTCATCATATTACATAATATTTATCCTCTATTTTGATATGTGAAGTGAAATATTTTTTTTTTAATTTATTAAATTCCTATTCATTTAAATTTCTAGCCGCCTCTGGTGACCGGTTTGGTCTCCCTTAAATATATGCTAAGCTTTGTAACGTTTTACTTTTATACATAATTTTGTTTACTTGCGCACATTCACTAAATCTGTAGATACTGATGGAAAAATCAGTTAATCCGTGCGATCAAAGCAGGATTTAAGGAAAGAATTCACTATTCTGTTCTGATTGGCGCGATTGGAGATAAATCTGAAATGGCGCGGAAAAACCACTTTTCATTTGTTAATTTAATGATAAAATGTTTTGAAGGATATATTAAACAAAACCCTCTTTGCGATCTGCAATTACACTTACCCACTTATTTTTCTTTTGTTATGTTGTCATATGAAGTGAAAATAATTTGCTTTTAATACAGATAAATGAAATAAAGTGTTTATTATTCAATATTCTCTAAGACAATATAAATAATCTTGGAAAAACAAATGTGATAAATAAATTTTTCCAAAATAAAATCCAGAAAAAAACTATTTTCTTCTACCACTTTGATTTTTTTTCTGCAAAAATTTACATCTCTAGGTGGAAAAAGGTCGATATTTCTACACATATGTATCCAGGGATCGAGATGAAAAAATCGGTAAATCGGTATGCAATTTCAAAATTATTGTTGAATAAAAACTTTTTTGAATTATAGAAAATTTATATCAAACATATGAAAACAATTTAACTAATTCAATGTGTCAGTACACAAACTTTATTCTATGTCATTTATCTTAATGTTTCAAAACATAATACAATTAGAATAATAATACTAATATTAATGTTTTAATGTATTAGTTCAGTACTTAAATATCATAAGTTCAGTGCTACATCAACTTTAATTTGTATATTAATGTCTGATTCATTCAACTCATCTGAATAAATATGTGTTAATGTTGATCACAATATTTATTAAAATCAATAATTTTTCATAATTCAATGGTATATTAACAGCGAGCATAATAAGTTACATACCTAAAACTGTAATAATATGTTTTAAAAATTTCACAAGGCGGAACATAGTTCCAATTTCCTCCGTTACATTTTGAGCCCTGTATTTATCAGTATCTACACTCATCTATCTAAGAATATGTATGGAAGTTACAATCAGCTGTTTTCTTTTTTATTTGCCAATCACAACTTCCCGGTTGACATCCCGGTGACTCCAGTTACACCCATAATTGTCTCAGCTACCAATCTCAACTGCCATTCAACGGTTGTTTGCTCTACACTGCTCGATTTGTAATGTCATATGAAACTGCCCTATATGATAATTTAATGCACGAATTTTGTACTATTTAAGGATATGAAACTTGTCAAATCTGATATTTAACTGACCCGATGCAAAATTTAATGCAGTTAATTAAAATATGTCTTGTCTATTACTTTTCTTTCTCTTTTTAGATTCAACGGAAGATAAAATTGTTTTTGCATAAGTTTAATAAGTTAGTCTCGTCAATGCAAGCAACAAATATCTCTTCAAACTGGTATTTTGAAGAATTTCAGTTATCATCCTAAATTAAACTTATTCATTTAAGAAAATGTCGTCGATTAAACAGGAAAATTCGTCCTCCAACGAACAGTACATTGTTTTTCGAAATGGGGAAAAAGAAAAATATTCCTCCATTGATAAAGGAGAAAAAAGTTTTATTTGTAAAGTATGTTCCAAAACATGTTCTAAGAGTAGTTGCCTAAGAAGACATCTCTTGACTCATACACGTAAAAAATCTTTTGTTTGTGAAATATGTTCCAAAGGATTTACCGGTAAAAGTTATTTAAGAAGCCATGTTTTGACGCATACAGGAGAGAAACCCTTTGTTTGTGAAATTTGTTTCAAACAATTTTCTCAGAATAGTAATCTAAGAAGCCATCTCTTGACTCATACAGGCGAAAAACCTTTTATTTGCGAAATATGTTCCAAAGGATTTTCTAAGAATGATATTCTAAAAAAACATCTCTTGACTCATACAGGTGAAAAACCTTTTGTTTGTGAAATATGCTCCAAAGGATTTTCTCTGAATGGTGATCTAAGAAGACATCTTTTGACCCATACAGGACAGAAACTGTTTGTTTGTAATGTATGTTCCAAACGGTTTTCTCAGAATAGTAATCTAAGAAGCCATCTCTTGACTCATACAGGCGAAAAACCTTTTATTTGCAAAATATGTTCCAAAGGATTTTCTCAAAATGATAGTCTAAAAAAACATCTCTTGACGCATACAGGAGAAAAACCTTTTATCTGTGAAATATGTTCCGAAGGATTCTCTCGGAATCATCATCTAAGAAAGCATCGCTTGATTCATACAGGTGAAAAACCTTTTGGCTGTGAAATATGCTTCAAAGGATTTTCTGATAAAAGTACTCTAAGAAACCATCTGCTGACTCATACAGAAGAAAAAGCTTTTGCTTGTGAAGTATGTTCCAAGAAATTTTCTCGGAGTAGTCATCTAAGAAGGCATCTTTTGACGCATACAGGATAAATTCCTTGTCCTTCTGAAATGTGTTCTAAAGAATTTTCTTGACATTTTCAATTAGAAAGACATCTCGTGATTGATACTGGGGAAAATGTTTTGTTTGTGCAATATGTTTTCCAAAGGATTATCTGTTAACCATTATTTAAAAAATGTATATTTGTCTCATACTTAATGACCTCTTAAAAATTTCTTGTGCTTTTTTTTTTTGTTAAAATTCAGTATGAAACTTGTATTTGTCATTCTATTTACTGTTATCTCATCTCTTCTGTTTTAACATTTAGTAATAAATTAAGAAAATGTAAAAATTTTCCATTATAGTCTCAGTTGTCATTTTTATAAAAAGTAAATAACAACAAATTTGTTTATTAGTTTTCAGTAAAGCTTTTTGAAAGTTTTAACTTTTGCTATGTTACTGTAAAATAATCTTCCAGTAAAATTATAATTTAATCTCACCTGAAATGGATAAATTGTACCTCAATATGTTACACTATAGCAAAGGCTTTAAAGAAACACTTTTAAAAATAGGAAAGAAGTTTGCCAAAAATATTTTTTGTGAAAAAAAATATTTGTTAAATTTTCTTCTTGAAAAATTATCCAAGGATTTAAATGAAGCGCATCTCATTGTCATGTATTCTTTGCATCCATCATGAGCTGAGTAATTTTTTATCATACAGCACGACACCCACATAACATACATAGTCACTGTGAGTCACTTTGGTCACATCACATCTGTAACCAAAATGCCACAATTCAGTGACGTCACATTGTGACTGAGATGTGACTTTCTTAAAAATATTTAGAAAATTACATAATTTTCTTCAAAACATGTTATTTACTTTAAAAAACATGTTTCTGGCAATTTAAATATCGTCGCTTTTGTCACAGTTTCGTCACAGTGTTAACCCTTTCCGGCACACTGTGCCCGGTCTGGGATACCTAATTTTAATTCCAAACTTGCAAACGGCACCAGTAATATTTTACTAAAATTTTGCTTTTACAATAAAAGCTTAAATTAAGGATTTCAAAATATCTACAAAATTCGCTTGTGAATTCCGGTGTCTTTCGATAATTTCTCCTTTTATTACAGATTTTGCCCTTGCCGGCAAGGGTTAATGTCAAAGACAAACTTTTCACAAAGTGGTCACAATGTGACGTCACAAAAAGCTCTAAAACGGCCATAACGACTTCACATTTTAGTCACTGTGACTTCACATCGACGATCGATGGTCACAAAGTCACAATGTGACTTCACAACGACGTTGCAGTGACGTCACCATGACTTACGGGTAGTGCTGTATAGTAGAGCTCAACCACATCTTTAATGTTAAAGTCCAAAGTTTGCCCCTTAATAACTTTGGACCTAATCATCCGATCGCGATGAAATGAAAAGGCGAAGTGTCCTACTCTAGACCAGACTAAGTTTATCAAAAATCATCCAGATCCACCGATTAGTTATGGAGATGCAGAACCCCTATTTGTCCCTTTTTCTCGTGAAACAAGAAAAAAAAGACAACTCAATTATAACCCGAACCAGGAAATATTCACCAAAGTGTAATAGCTTGTTCGAAAGCTTTTAATTTAGGTATGTGCCTTTCGAGAGTCTTGTCAAAAAATATCCAATATTAAGGAAATAGCACCCATTTAGAAATTATATAACGCTATACTTTCCATAATTTAACATTATAGTAATCTCTCCTTTTTAATTGCTAATTCAATTTTTTCTTTGAAGTTGCCATCAACTAAAAAAAACAGTTCAATAATTTAAAAAGAAATAATAACGCGTGTTCTTTTTTTATTGATCAATAAAAATTCTGAAACTCGTGTTAGATTTTTAAATTTCTGAAATCGACATCATTCGAAACAGAAAATACATATTTTTCATAAACATATATATAAACTGTAACTAAATATGTGATAAAACAACATCGCATCTTTATTTGAGTGTTTTCGACATCAAAACAGTTACTACAATACAGATATTTCCATTAAAAAGGGATAATTTAGAAAAAAAAATCTTCTATATTTATAAAAATAACGATTTGAAAATGAAGCTATGAAAATCTGTGTAGATATTTTTTGTCATAAGAAATCTGCGTAGACGCCGAGAAACTGCCGTGGGACTACCATCTGGGAAAGGTCGGCTCTGTCGCCAAGTTTTTCGCCAAATCTGGCACCCACAATTACTTTTCAAATTTAAGCGAACTTGGCGTTATTTCCAATGTTTCGCCAAACTAATATGTCTACAAATAACTTTAAACTAATTCTAATAATTGTTTAGATTTGTTAGTTGAAGATGATTAATAAAGTCCCTGAAAGGATCTGAAAGAGCTATGAAATCATATAAAAAACTGGTAGAACCAGAGAGAAAAGTACTAAGTTAGATAGTCGATCTAAAAATATGTTATAGCAAAAATTTGGAAAGATTTTCAATCTAAAAATGTGTGTATAAAAGAAATGGAATCTGATGATCTGTAAAACTCATGAAATAACCCAAATTTTTGTTAGCGGAAAATGTGGACTGAGCTTTACTGGTGCCTTATATTCAGAATTATACTATTATACACTCAAAATAATTACTGAGGAAAGTAGTCAATAGAATGTTTTGTCTCAAATCAGTTAAGCTCCACAACGCTAAACAAATATAAACCATGAAGTAATAATTAAAGTATAACATTAACATAATGAAGTTGTTGAGGCATTGATGTAGATAAATATGCCTGAACACAAATATTTAGTGTATGGTTGAATTGTATCTGTTCAAGGTTTTGAGTTTACTTGGAGCATTGGGAAAACCTTATCAAAACTTATCAAAATCATTATTATTATCATTATCCTATTATTATCATATATATCCATATCATTATCCTCATTATTATTATCATTCATTATCATTATCCTTATCAAAACTTATCAAAACCGCTGGAGTGGAATTGTGTCCACACTTTGTACTGAACGAACCGTTTTCATACTTCATTACATCAGCCTGTAACATATAGTTATAAACCCAAATTTCTACATTGGTTATGGATGATGAAAATACGGAACCAGTTAAAAATGCATTTTTCTAATTGATTGATTTTCAGGCACTAGTAAAGCTGAGTCTTCCTTTTCGGTTAATAAAAATATGGGTTATTTCATGAGCTTTACACATCATCAGATTCCATTTCTTTTCTACGCACATTTTTAGATTGAAAATATTTCCAAATTTTTACTATAACATATTTTTAGATCGAACTCTACTTTCCTCTCTGGTTCCACCAGTTTTTCATATGATATTAAATCAGTTTTAATTTAAAAAAATGATTTATAAGTTAAATTTATCGTCATCCCTGTTGTTCTGAATATCTCGGACATTAATGCAAATAATTATTCACGTGGCGTATTTTTTTTTTTCAAAATGAATTCACTTATTACTTGAATCGTCAAGCAGTTCATTTAAAAATCAGCAACTCATAAAAAAAAATCCAATCAAGTCTCATGAAAATCCAGAAAGATATCAGCGATATGAGTGAGCTGAATTTCAGTTCTTACTAGAAACAATTAAATGATAAGGGATTCTACACAAATGAACAATGTTAATTAAATTTTTTAATCTAATTTTCATTTTTACTTTCTTTTATCTATGCAAGAAGAAAGCATTGGATTCGTTAAAATTTCCGGTTTTCAACGGATTTACACATTTTAGGGGTCAGAGATTCCAAAAAGTATGCTTTTATAAAAGTCTGTCTGTATGTCACAAATTTTGTAGGCGCTCTATCTCCAAAATAAATGCATCGATTTTAGTAAAAAAAATATATTTAGGTACTTCCTAATATAAATTGATGCTGATTATTTTTTTTTGTATAAATTGTTCAACAAGTGACGTTGCTGTGCTAGCTTTAACAATTTCCACAACAGCTCTATCTCAAGAACTACTGCATGGATCTTCTCTCAATTTTTTTATTTTGTGACACGAATGGATGCCGTTTGCATTTTGGTGTAAATCACTCAGCAGGTGGCGTTGCTATGCTGTATTTTTCACGATTTCTGCAATAGCTTATCTCAAGATTTAATGCATGGATTATCATCGAACTTCGGATTCCGTTAATCCTGGATATAAAGTAAAATTATTTACATTTTGGTATCAATCACCCAATAGGGGTCGCTATTATACTCATTTTCCCCGATTTCCGTAATAGCTCTATCTCAAGAACTGATGCTTGAATTTTTATCAAACTTCAGATCCAGGTTTATCAGCATTATTGCTTATCATATTTTAGTGTAAATCGCACAGCAGGTGGCTCTTTTATTCTGCATTTTCCCGCTATCCACAATGTTATAAAATGATTTTTTTATATTGGATAGCTGAGATTGATATAAATGCAGGCCGTTTTTTACTCTTTCGATTTTAGTTCCGAACTAAACCGGTTCCGAAAATGAAAGCGTCCTCATAAAAAAATATCTGTAAACAAAATCATAAAACGGACTGCATAGTGATCGATCTCAACTAAAAGAAAAATTAAAAATATAAAAATGTAACTGATATATCTTTATAAATTTCTTCCTTAGGTGAATGGGTCTTTTCATTTGAATGAAGTAGCCTCTTAAACAGGATTCTGTTACAGGCATGTTCTTTTTCATATATTTTACTACATTTTAATTCAGATACATTTTGACAAACCTAAACATGTACTATTCTTTATCAAAAATAAAATTTAATATTTAGAATGAGAATAATAATAATTTAAAGATGTATGCAATTTTTGTAATTTTTTTTTTTTGTTAAGACTAGATTTACTGATCTTTGAATGGACCAGAGCAGGCCAACAGAATGATTTTCATACGGGGAGTGTCAAAACCGGGATTTATTTAAAGCCCGCCCAGTCTCGGTTCGATAATGAAAAAATAAGTTAGACACGGTTCGGTCCTTTTGAATAAAAGGCTCGACCCTGAAAGTGTAACTAGGCCCGGCCCAAGACTTCAGGAAAAAGTATGGTCCAGGCCTGGGCCAAGGGCACTCATATGGGTGGAGGCGTTCAGTAAAGTCAAACTTTTTATGAATATGAAACAGTTGTAAGGTTTGAAAATTAAAATTTTTGGTACTACTCTGTTATCCCGTCGACCAATTTCGCCAAATTATACAAATCGCCAAACTAATAGTCAAATTATACATATCAACATAATTTTTATTTCAAATAACGAAAAAAAAAATAATTAGTAGAATATTAACCTTTACGCAAGGTCTCCCTCAGTGTCTACCTGAGAATACACGTATTCCCGGACGCATATTTAAGATGTGTATATTGCTGGGACGATTACTGTTTCTAAACCAATAGGAGACCGTCATTATCACGGTCAAGTACACGCCCACACAGTTTGATTGACAGGAACTCGTGGACAATTGATCGTGTGTGTTTATTATTTATTTGTACTCGGATTGTTTGAATTTGTACTCGGTAATTAAAAATTAAAGGTACGAAAGAATTTTTTTTTCAAAATGACTGAATTTTATTTATTTCAATTATAAATTATACTTCCTCTGATCCTGAAATAAATAGATAAATAAATAAATAAAAATTAAAGTAAGAATTTTGCTTATACGGATATTTTCGCAGAATACTTTTTTTCCCATTTGTTTAATATATATGTTACAGGCCAAACCCGATTTTAGGCCAAACTAGATTGGCCTAGGCCAAACCGGTCTGTCCTAACGCCCATCGGATAAATTAGTTTTTCCTAGGCTAAACCGGTCTATCCTAATACCCATCGGATAAACTAGTTTTTCCTAGGCCAAACCGGTTTATCCTAACGCCCATCGGATAAACTAGTTTTTCCTAGGCCAAACTAGTCTATCCTATGGCCCATAGGACAAACTAGATTTTCCTAGGCCAAACTAGTTTGGCCTAATTCTTATAGGATAAACTAATTTAGCCTTCTGTTTATTGGTCTGAACTAGTTTGTCCTAGGCCGATCTAGTTTATCCGAGGCCAATTCAATTTGGCTTGATTTTATTGAATTCAATGACCGCCTCAGCGCCAACATTCTAGTTTGTCTTAGGCTGATCTAGTTTATCCTAGGCCAATGTAATTTTACGTGTTTTTAGTCACAAGCGTCAAAGTCTGAGAAATAATGGGCTCGCAGGTTCTATATGTACGCATGTATGTACGTAACGCGATAACTGTTGATAGAAATAATGTAATTTGACGTATTTTTATCTCATCAGGCTATCAAAGCCTGAGAACTAGTGTGCCTGTAGGTTCTCTATCTATGTATGTACGTAAGTACGTAACGCAATAATTCTTGATAGAAATTTGCATCAAACTTTCTATGTAGGTTTATTCTTATGAGGAGCTTTTCTGATTAATTTTGGGAGATCATTGGAGAAGAATAAGGGGAGGGGGGGGGAGATCGAGAGGCTAATTCGCCCCTTCCCTTAATTCAAATAAATGGGTTTCGATGCATTATTAGCATATTTTATAAAAAAAAAATAGATGTAGGCGCATTCTGATGAGGCGCCTCCATGATTAGTTGTGGGTGTTCATTGTTTAAGTATAAAGGGAGGGGGGATAAAGATAGCACCCCATAAGTTATGAAAATGCTTTTTTAACACAGAATTTGCTAATTTGCTTAAATTTTTGAAATAGATTCATTCCGGTAAGGTGCTTCCCTAATTAGTTTTGGGGGTTAATTAGTTAAGAACAAAGGGAAGAAAAGGAGGCTCCCACCTAATTTTGCCAAATGGGTTTTTCATGCAGAATTAACTGATTTGCTGCAAATCTTTGATTTGTTTATTCTGATGAAGAGCTTCACTGATTAATTTTGGCAGTTGTTTTGTTAAGTATAAAGAGAAAGCGTACAATTTCTTTCTTTCCTTAAATTAGATAAATGAGTTATAATACAGAATTGCCCAATTTGCTTAAAATTTGGACATGAATTCATTTTGATGAGACGCTTTTTTTTTGGTTAATTATAATGGAATAGTGGACGATTTATCTTATCGCCTTCCTTAAATTAGACAAATGGGCTTTTATGCAGATTTATCCGATTTGCCGATTAAATTTTAAACATAGTTTGTTTTTTCTGTAAGGCGGACCCCTGAGTAGTTTTGAGGGTTAAGTATAAAAAGAGAAATGGAGGATTATCCTCCTTAAATCAGATGAAAGGTTTTTTGAGCAGAAGTGTCTGATTTGCTTCAAATTTTGGATAATTGTTCAATTTTATAAAGCGGGGGGGGGGTGACCTACATTGCCCTTTCTTTTACATTTAAACAATAAACATACACAACTAAACACTTAGGCACCTTGTCAGAATGATCCTATGTTTAAATTTTTTAATGAAAAGTGATAATTCTGCATGAAAAATCCATTTCTCTAAATTAACCGTGGGGGATTAGCCTCCGGTTTCCCCCCTCTTATTCTTATCCAATGAATTCCCAAAACTAATCAGAAAAGTACCATATCAGAATAAAACTACACCCAAAATTTGAAGCAAATCGGATATTTATATCAAGAGTTATCGCGTTACGGTCTACGTACGTACATACGTACAAACATGCGTATATACATGCATACATACATGTATACATACATATATACAGAACCTGCTAGCCCATTATGTCTCAGGCTTTGACGCCTGTAAGCCAAAAACACGTAAAATTACATTGGCCTAGGTTAAACTAGATCAGCCTAGGACCTAGGACAAACTAGAATGTTGGCGCTGAGGCGGTCATTGAATTCAATAAAATCACGCCAAGTTGAATTGGCCTAGGACAAACTAGTTCAGACCAATAAACAGCAGGCTAAACTAGTTTATCCTATAAGAGTTAGGCTAAACTAGTTTGGCCTAGGAAAATCTAGTTTGTCCTATGGGCCTTAGGATGGACTAGTTTGGCCTAGGAAAAACTAGTTTATCCGATGGGCATTAGGATAAACCAGTTTGGCCTAGGAAAAACTAGTTTATCCGATGGGCGTTAGGATAGACCGGTTTGGCCTAGGCCAATCTAGTTTGGCCTAAAATCGGGTTTGGCTTGTAACATATATATAAATCATTTTGGAACGATATTTAGAATATTAAAAGGGTTTGAAATATTTTTTTAAAAATGTCTTATTTATTAATAAAAGACAGCCTCCAATAATTTAAAAAAAAATCACCAACGAACTCTCGGCCCGCGATGGACTCGAACCCATATCCTCCGGTTTCAAGCTCGACGCTCTAACCATTCAGCCAGTCAGCTCACTTTCATCCGCAACAGATTATCGTTATAATTAGCACCGTCAATTGTCCACGAGTTCCTGTCAATCAAACTGTGTGGGCGTGTACTTGACCGTGATAATGACGCTCTCCTATTGGTTTAGAAACAGTAATCGTCCCAGCAATATACACATCTGAAATATGCTTCCCGGACAGATGCTGACACAGCCCCTCTGTAAAGGTTAATACAAACATTAATAAAAAATCGAAATAAAAAACACTTTATGACATTTTAATCACGTGAATCACATTTAATATCATGGAATGTGACATTCACGATAATTCAATATTGGCTTTTGATCTTATAGTTTGGCGATAATTTTTTGGTCGACGGGATAACATAGTAGTACCAAATTTTTCAATGTAAAAAACAAAGCATTCCGCTAAGTGGAATATACTATAAGAAACTGCCTAGACTAGATAAGAAGGCGCCGAAAGAAATTTCCATTTTTGACAGGTTTACAGTGTAGCAGTTATAATTGTTGGGAATACATTTTATCACAACCATGATTTTTTTCCTACTGAATCTGGATTCTGTTTCATACATTTTCTGTTTGTGCGAGATTTAATGAGTCCTTCGACTAGTTCTGTTATCACAAAGAGAGGAAAATGCGGGATCGGAAACAAGTTCAGATTGTTATCTTAACAAGTATGTACGTGATTATAGCATTTCATTGTATAATTAAAGATCTTGTTATAAACAGGATCCATATTCACAGATTGTTATAGTAAAAATAATTTTGAATGTAAAAAATGCTCAACTATTAGAGATAAATCTAACCATAAGTTGTAAATCATACAGTTACGATTCTCAGTTAAAAAATTCATTTTCCCGATTTTAATAAAGATTAGAAACTTGAATGCGTTGGGTTGTCCGCAGACCAAGCTCGAAAATTACACTTGAAGTCTACCTAAAAAGCCTTAGCCAGGAGGGGGGTCACCAGTGATTGACTCTCCCTCCCCCCAAATTTTTATCTAGGGGTATCAAAAATGGCATAAAATACACACTATAAAATAAGTTTTAATGCAAGTACCTTCGTTTTATTATTTTGTTTCATCTCTTCGCCATATTTCTGCATGTGAACTTTTAAGCGATCCAATAAAGTAAATAAGTCTATTAAACGAAGAAAATGATATTAAAATTACAGTAATGCCAATTTTTTGGGAATGAATATATTCTCAAAACTTTCTCGTTTCTTTGCACTTCCCTTGCGTGAGAAAGGAGAGAGATATCTGCGTACATCCTTGTAATTGAATAATAAACAATTTTTGCACATCATATTGTAACAGAATGCATATTTGAGTACATGCATATAAATTTTATTCTATTTGAAAGGCTGTAACACTATTAAAATGAACTTGAAATATTTCTTATCATAGGCCGTAATGTAATGGAAAACTTTTGACCTTTCATGTCATTAAGTTATACATCCGATTTTCATAAAATTTGAAGCGACTCAACAAAATTTTGCCATAGTTATATATTTAAAATTTCAGAGCATTCGGTTGGATCGTTTTTGCTCTGTTATATTCGGACAAATATACGGACTGAATGGCGACTATAGGTGCTATATATTTCTATAATTTCAAACGCACCTAAAACCCAAGAAAATAAGACTGTTTTCAACCTCAGTGTTATTGATGTGAACTGAGGATATGGTCAAGCTTGGTTTTGAAAGAGTGTGTAGATATTCAGTAGTGGAGGGGGCTGAGATACAGTAAAATTTTCTCAGAGGAAATCACAAAAACATTAATAGTTTCACTTTAAAAAGGTTATTATATTAATAGGTAACGCATTCATTATACAACCGAACCTGCTAAGATGGAGTTGCATGGGACTGGATTAAGTAGTACGGTTGTTGCTGGACTGTTTTAACCCCCTGACCGCCGAGGAAAAGGGCAAAAATGTAACGTTATTTTCTCCTTAATTTAATTTAAATGTTAATAAAAGGGAGATTTTCTAACATGGTATAATTTTTTGTAACGTATATGCTTATAAGCTTTGAAAGTATCAATCATAACTTAATTTCTTAAAACTGGATTATATTTGTAGAATTATATTAATTTAAATAAAGCTTCAATTGCAGTGAAACCTGCAACCTAGTGAACGGATATATCCGGTCGCGGCAGTGGGAAGGTTAAGTACGTTTTCGTCTTAACTTTTGCAACTTTTACGGCCTGTAAATTGAGCCTATGTATGTCGGAAACTTGGCAGTAATGTTATTTTGTGTTCGCTGTGAAATAACACTTTTTTAAATGAAAACATGTCTAAAACAGAGTATTTTGCTAGTTCTTTTTAAATTCCATATTGGCAGATTTCATCACATTTTGATAAACTTTCGTAACTAAATTTTGTTTCCTAGAAATTTCGGGGGGGGGGGGGAGACTGCAGCCCATCAATCCACCCCCTGAATACTTCACTGTTTACATTGCATTATTCAGAATTAAGAAGGGTTTCCTTCAAGGTCAACTGAAATTTCACGGAAACGGACTGTAATTCTTTTACCCATTTATTAAGTATTTGGAGAATAGTTGTTGTTTTCGGTAAAGAACTGGAAAATCTGAAGTATATCTGAATTTTTTTTACAGCTTGAATTCCACAACTTATTTTATTTTATTCCTTTTCTTATTGGTCCATTCTTAATGTCCAAAAATGAAATACTTCTGTTTTTTTTTTCATTTTTTAATTGGTCCATGTTTAATATCGAGAAATGAAATACTTCTGTTGCCACAATGACAAAAAAAGTATTAAGAAAAACTATAAAAAAATAATAATAAAAACATAAAAACGAATTGAGATACAGCTTTCAAACAAATTGCATTTAAAAATGCATTTCTTTCTGTATACACGACGGTGTAAAAATTGAAAATGTGTAATGTTTACATGTTTAAAAATTTGCAGTGCCGAAAATTGCAAAACTAAAATTTTATTTAAAATTTTTATATGATTGGTACAAGAATATTAATTTTTAATCCATGGCGTATTACGTACGCCATGGACACAGGAAATGATACAAGAAATAACTTGCAGTAATCCTCAGCAACGTATATCAATTTTATAAAATGTTAAATAGTTTAATATAATTAAAAAGTGCATCAAAGAATGTTCTCCTTACAAATGCAATGGAATACATTTGTGCGACCCTGTAATTCAATAACAAATATTCTTTGCACCACATATTGTACAGAATGTATATTATAGTATAAACCTCATAGATACATATCAGTTTTATTATGTTCGAAAGAGTGTAACCCCATTAAAATGCACTTGAACTTTTTTTCCCATGGACCATAAAGTATCGGAATACTTTTGTTTGTCCCAGTCATTGAACTATGCATCCGATTTTAATAAAATTTGAAATGACTCGACAAAATTATGTAATTATTATGTATTTTAAATTTCACACGATTCGGTTGGGTAGTTTTTGCATTGTTATATACAGACAGATGGACAATCCTGACTGACAATAGTTCATTGGAATGGGAAGTCGTTACCTGATTTATAACCAAGTGAAAGAAGAAAAGTCAACCATTTATGGGTCTTAGCTTCTTTTTTTAAAGATAGTAGTACAAAACTTTTTGCACAATGCAGTTTGCAATTTTGAATGAAGTTCGCTTTTAGTCATTTTATCATATTTTCTACTCCAAATATTACTTATAGGGTACATTTTTTTAGAAAAGACATACAGTCGAAGATCGATAATCCGCAATTTTCTATAATTCACTTCAACTTTACAAATGTAAACAGTGAAATAAACAGTTAAGAAAATGTAAAAATTTGTGATCCAAAAAGGATTAAAAAAAATAATACAATAATTGAAAAAAATCATAATAAAACACCTACTTTTTTTTAATATAACTTCTTTATTATATTAACAGTAAGATACAAACTGTATTATGGATTATGTATGTGATTATTTTTATTTATTTTTTAAATGCAATCAATTTTTATAATAAAATAACTTTAAAAAAATCATTGTTTGAGATAGCATATTAAATTAATTATTAGATTTCTTATTTATATTTTCATATTATACTGATTTAAAATTAAAATGCTGTCTAGGAATAATAAATGACGCATAATCCATAATACTCCGTAATCCGCACATCATTTGGTCCCAGCTTGTGCGGATTATGGAACTTTGACTGTATATACATTAGAAAAATCATAATTTTACAAGTAAAAGTAAAATATTATGGAATTAATGAAATTTCTAAAACATTTTAGCGACCTTGAGAGGACATGCAAATATTTTTTTTCGAGTTGAAAATGTACAGAAGATCTCAAATTCGCCATATTAAACTTTTTAAGGGGTGAGAGTCAAAATATTTAAAAATTTACATTTTTGAGACACTCTACTTCACATGTGTTTGTTACGTCATCGAAGGAGTTCAAAATTGATGTTTCATTCCTGTTTTTATCAATATTTTGCTAATTTATTTATTTTTCTGTTATTTAAGATAAAAATTATGTCAATTTGTATAATCCAGTGAGTCTGGCAATTTATATAATTTGGCGAAATTGGTCGATAGGATTACTTTGTTAGATGGGCGGAAGTGATAAATCAAAACAATATTCCTGTCACATTTTTTTCCTATTTCATTATTTTTTTCATGTAATCGATTCACTCATTTTTTATTTAAAATATCACACTTGTATTTAAAATTGAAACGTTTTAAATTCATAGCTTTTGCTTATTCCTAAAAAAGGGAAAGAAAAAGTACTAATACAGAAAACCATGACACTTAGTTTGGTACTACTTGGTTAACCCGTCGGCCAAAACTATCACCAAAATTTATGATTAAAATACCAATAATAGCTTCCTGTACGTATCACATTCACTCGATATTAAACACAAAACCCGTGTTTGCTACGACAACAAGTGATTTTAAATTTGACCTGTAATTTGTATTTTTTTTTAATGTTTTGCTATTTAATTTGTTATTTTATTATTTAAAATAAAATTTACATCAATTTGTATAACTTCGCTAACTGCTTGGCGATTTCTATAATTTCTCGAAATTGGTCGACGGGATAACCAAGTAGTACCCTTAATTTCAACATCAAAACATTGTTTTAATTAACCACGCAGAAAATAAAAAAATGCTAAATGGTGAGTTAAAAAATGCTATTGGAAACATTTGCATCTGGCTAACATAAAAGTATCAAGGATCCTTTACGATTATGGAAACTTTCATGCAGTTTTATTCGGAAAAATAATTTTGATTTTTTAAAGAAAATATTCTTTGCATATAAAAAGCGAAGACATACATGGCAGTCACGTGATTTGGACTATTATAATAAAAATGAAATGATGGCGATGGAACAGTATTTGGTGATTTATTCCTTGCACTTGGCTAAAGTACCAAAATGGCTGCTTGAAATATAAAAAACAAGGTGGTCAACCTGGAACTATTGATGACAGTCACATGATTAAACTATAATTGCCTCCAATTATACAGATGATAGGAGGCAATATTGCCATGACTTAGAAATTTTTTGTATTTCATAATGCAGGAACAAACAAGAAGCAGAAGAAATAAGACCTTAGAAAAAAAGTGCATGTCTGTTTAGCTTATAAAACTGTTATTTATGAATTGACTAAAGATGCCGAATCAATATTCGATTAATTACTTATATATTTTTAGAAAAATAATCAACACATGCTGGGTTCAAAGAATACATGATAATGAGACATGCTTCATCTGAATCTTTGAAAGTCCTTTAAGAAGAAAATTTAAAAAATAAGATTTTTTTGCACAAAATTTATTTTTTGCACACTTTTCTTCTATTTTTAAAAGTGTTACTTCAATAAAGCTTTTCCAATCGCATAAGAAGTTGAGGTAACATTTATCCTTTTCAGGTCGAAATATTTTTTTAATTTTGGAGGAAAATTCCTTTATAGTAAAATAACAAAAATTAAAACTATCCAAAAGTTTTACTGAAAACTAATGAACAGATCTGGAGTTATTTGCTTTTTATCAAAATGACAATTGTAACAATTATGAAAAAGATTACAATTTTTATTTTATTACTAAACGCTAAAACATCTCAAATGATAAAAGATGTGATAACATTAAATGCAACGACACATCCAGGGTTCAATTGAAACATTAAAAAATATACAGGAGATTTTCAAGAGGTTTAGAATGAAATGTTTTTCTAAATAATGGTTATAACATAATCCTTTGGAAAACATCTATCGCAAACAAAGCATTTTCTCCTGTATCAATCACGAGATGTCGTCTAATTGATAATGTCTAGAAAATCCTTTGTAACACATTTGAGAAACACAAGGATTTCATCCTGTATGCATCAAGAGATGCCTTCTTAGATAACCATTATGAGAAAATCTCTTTGAACATATTTCACAAACAAAATGCTTTTCTCCAGTATGAGTCAAGAGATGCCTTCTTAGATGACCATTCTGAGAAAATCTTTTAGAACATACATCGCAGGCATAATGTTTTTCTCTTGTATGTGTCAAGAGATGGGTTTTTAGATTACTATTCTGACAAAATCCTTTGGAACATATTTCACAAACAAAAGGTTTTTCTCCTGTATGCGTCAAGAGATGATTTTTTAAATTATTATTCTTAGAAAATCCCTTGGAACATACTTCACAAGTAAAAGGTTTTTCTCCTGTATGCGTCAAGAGATGCCTTTTTAGATCACTATTCTGAGAAAATCCTTTGGAACATATTTCACAAACAAAAGATTTTTCTCCTATGTGAGTCAAATAATGATTTCTTAGATAGCTATTTCGAGAAAATCGCTTGAAACATATTTCACAAACAAAAGGTTTTTCTTCTGTGTGAATCTCTTTTAGATGTCTTCTCAGATACCTGTTCTTAGAAAATATTTTTGAACATACCTCACAAAATAAAACTTTTTCTCCTGTATTAATAAAGGAATGTTTTTCTTTATCTTCATTTTGAGGAACAATGTGCTGTTCACTGGAGCAAGAATTTTCTTCAGCAATCAATGACATTTTTTCATGTGAAAAAGTTCTGTTTCAGATGATGACAGAAACTTCTTCAAAGAATCAGTTTTATCATATTGTTGCCATTTTGGTCCAAGCAAATGACTTATTGAATTTCAGCATAAATTTTTTACCTACCTTTGAATCTGAAAACAGAAAGAAAAATATAATAAACAAGACATTTTTGAACAAACTGCACTAAATTGTAACTTTGAATTAAGCATTCGATTTTACAAGTTTCATTTTTTTAAACGTCATAAATTTCATTCGTTAAATTTTCACATTCTGCAGCCTTAAGCATAGGGACTTGAATCGAGTGAGGATATGTGTCTATAAGTAAAAATGTTGACTTTGTTCCACCTATATCATTCTCTGGAATTTATGAGATGTACACATACAGCACGTTAGGGGATGGGAAGAGAGGGGTCTGGTATTGTGAGTTATCTCTAAGAGGAGGTTGGGATTCTTCTTTTAATTTCAATATCGTTTTCGATCCAACCAAATTTGTGATGTGACACGCAAAATTTCTTAAAAGTTATGGATTTGAGAGTAGAACTTTCAGAATTGTTTTTGAAGTAACAACTACTGAACTGTTGATCAAGTTCAGTAAAAATTCACAAATTTTTCTAATATTTTGCATGCATGCATTTGAAATCATTTAGGATTTCTAGAAAATTCTGCCAGCCAGCAAAATGAAAGATACAGCTGAAAATTTGTTGGCACCAAAGCATACTTTGAACTACTTATTTATGCAATTAAAAGAAAATTGAAAGGAGAGTAATTGGAGAAATCAGCCATTGAAGTAGAATCTTTTATTAATTAATTTAATTAATTAAGACATTTTCTGACACCATTTAATGGAATAACATGCACAAAAATCTGTTTAAATGAAAGTGTATTTTATTCTAAACAAAACAAAATAAATAAATAAATTTAAAATTCTAGCTTAAACCTGAAAAAAGTATAATAGTTTTTTAGGTTGTCACATGTGCTATTCAAAATGGCAGCAAATCGACCATTTTTGGAAAACATTTAAAAGCTCATAACACAAAAACCCTTTGATCAATATCAATACGATTCATATTTTTGGAATACGAATTAAAAATTTTGAAAATTCACTGAATTTTATCAAAATTTATGATGAAGTGTGTCATACTCGGAGTGAATTGAAAATAATCCAGAAGTTATTAAGCTAAATAGTATATCTGCCAACATTGGAATAAAAAAAGATAGAGAATTAAAAAAAATGCTTCTCCTAACTTTTAAGGTCATTTCTCATGCATTAGTTGACAGGATTTTTTGATAAATATATGACATTTTTAGTTCTATGCAATTTTTGTCTCACGAGGACTACTTCTGAATAGTCACATTTCAAAAAATCTGTTATAAACGCCAATTTTGGTCGACATTTCGTTTCCTCAAATTTTTTCGACAAATCATTTCGTCGACAGGTACATTTAGTCGACATTTAATTTCGTCGACAGGTACACTTAGTCGACAGGTACACTTTTTCGACATAGCATTTCGTCTATACATTGTATATAATTTACCTTTCGTCGATAACTTTATTTGTGAATACATAGATGTTTTGTAAATTATTATAAAACAAAAATATTAACGTCGCCCATACCTTAGGCCAAAAAAAATTGTTTCCAGGGTACACCACGAGGAGGTGTAAGAGCAAGTACTCCATCAAATTTTATATTTTAAAAATGCATTACCCCCTTCCCACACCACAAAAAAAACAATGCACAAATTACATTGTGGAAAAAAATATTAATTAAAACACATTAAAAATTCGGTTTGGAAAAACAATAATTTAAAATATTTTCATCAATAACAGAACCATTCATAATTTAAATGTATTTATATAAAGAATGTATGAGATATTCTCAAAAATAAAAAATATTTGATAATTAATTCAAATAGGAAACAAAAATTTATTATAATTACTGTTTTATAAACTTTGTATCCTGAGAAAAGATTTACAAATATCTTCATTAAAAATACTACATTAAATTTTAATATTTAACCCCTTGAAGGGCAGTGGTATAAAATATATACCACTTAATTTTAGTTGAAAAATGTCACATTGACACCAAAATTTTGAAATGGAAATTTTCATTTCATCAAGTATGCGAAGATAAGCATTTGTCTATTTTGAAATAAATTTGCTTTTAAGTTGTGGTGTCATTTGATAATTTCAGCATTTAATTAATAGAAGTGCTCTGCCCCTCAAAAGTTAAAGGAACTTTTACTTTTTTTATCCAAGTATGTAGAGGCTGTTCTCAAATTCAAATTGGATATTTATCAACACATTCATCATTTCATTCTTATTCGTAAACCCATAACAATCGCCCATCTTAAATAATCCCCCATTTTAAATCACCAATCTAAAATAATTAAAATATTAATCCTATGGTACAGCAATTAAGTATTAGCTTGAATAATTAATTAATTTTATAAATATTGCATTAGTTATTGATATATAAATTGCTTAATTTTTTTAACAATCTATTTTGTTTCATTAGATGCTTTAATTAATAAGCGTTGATTCTAAATAAAATAATGTTAACAATTAACTATTTTTGTAGGTTGTTCATTACTGAAATGCCTCAACCAGCGCCATCTAGTGAGTAATACTTATGTGCAATACACATCAGAAATATATGTCGACGAAGTGTACATGTCGACAAAATGATATGTCGATGAAGTGGTGTCGACGAAATGATTGCCGCCCGTGTCACCAGCAAAAACTCAGTTACTTCCGATAATATCATTATATTTCATACAAGTAAAATTAGTAGATGATGCAAATTTTTCTAAAATATTCCATTATTGTTAAGGTTGTGAATGATAATCCAATTTCATATTGTATTGACCAGGGTTACAAAAAAGCCGGCTAAACTTTAAAAAAGCCAGGCCGGTTGGCTTTTATTGGTTTTAGCCGGCTTTTATTTTTTTTTTTTTGCCAAAATTGGCCTTTTTTGGCCATAATTGGCTTTTATTCAGTGAAGCATTTTAATTTTAAGCTACACATTTTTAAGTGTCTTTTAACTAATTTTAATGATGTTTAATTTACTTTGAGTTAAATAACTTTATTTCTTAAAATAAAAATTGGGATTTTAATTATGATTTATTAAGAGAAATTGGGTTATAGCCCAATTTTTCAATAAAGAAGACATTATTACTAGAATAACA
Organism: Maratus speculifer; assembly: GCA_964019185.1. Taxonomy (NCBI): domain Eukaryota; kingdom Metazoa; phylum Arthropoda; class Arachnida; order Araneae; family Salticidae; genus Maratus; species Maratus speculifer. Next base: position 4,249,711 of record CAXHSM010001376.1, on the reverse strand, counting down.
CATTGATGGGGTTGCTAGTGGTTTATAGCCAGAATTGCAAATATGTCAACTAAATTATAAAATGACCATGCCAAGTGCTCTTTCTGATTTACATTAACCTTTAAACCTATCCTTGGTTTTTCCATTTTTTACAGTTTTATAAAATTAAAGAGGACTATGGTTACTTAGTTACATGTTTTATTACTTAACTAATTTTAAGAGTTATATTAAAATGTCGTGTTTTATTCCCTATAAACCTTTAAAATCATGCATATAAAAAAAAACATTTCTCACTATTGAAAATAGTATTTCGAATTATGCATATTTTATAATATATTATATTTCCCAATTTATTTTCAGCATTCTCAATTAGCATATGCATGAATATATTCATTCATGCAAGTGGGCATGTATGCCCTTTTAAATAACAAAGAGCTATTCAAAATTTTAATTCAACAAATTTTATTAGAACATTTTTGTTGTTGTTTAATGTTATATAATTATGTATTAACACGTTCGCTGCTGCTTACGTGAAGATGTGAAGATAGTTAATTCCGCGCTGTAGAAGTGGGTTTTTCCCAGAAGCCGATTTAGTTTTCATAATAAAGAAACAGCGAGAGATTTTCCTGTGCCAGCATGTGACTGGCTATTGAGACATTACACGCTGGCGTGTGAGAGGCCCCTTAACGTTGGCACATGATCGGCAGCGAATGTGTTAAATTCTCCTCAAATACTGAATCCTTCCGAATTTATTTTTCAACATTGTTCATTTTATGACTTAATCTTTAAATATTGACCTGTGAGAATGTTTCCAGGAATGCTTTGATGTATTATATTTTGTCATAATTCAATTAAATATAATTCTTAAGAATGTGTAATATAAGTAGAACTATGAAATACAGTAGACTCCCTCAAATCCGCACAGCTTGGGACCAGAGGTTTTGCAGATTTTAGAATTTTGCGGATTTCTGGTTATTGCTTTGTTTGCATTTTTAAAAAAGTAATTTGAATGTAATTAATAATGAAATTAAAAGTATAATGAATGCTTACAATATGCTAAAATATTAAAATAAGTAATAAACTAAAATAATACAAATTTAGATAGTTTTTAAAATGATAAAAATACTAAAAGCAAAGGTCAAATTAATAAACAATGTACAATTAAATATTCATTATAAAGATGAAACGTGTTTTTCCTAAATTATTCAATGAAACTTGCTCAATAAAAGTACATTACTAATTCACATCAAGATAAAAAAAATAATGAAGTTTTATTTCAGGTTTAGCCAGACTTAATAATTAGAAAAGCTTGATATTAATCAAACTTAAATAGATAAATATATTTGGTAAGATTGTGATTACCAGTGATATCAGCAATATCTTTATTTTTTCTGAAATAAATTATTCTTTCTTCATGAAAAAACATGAATTCAATGACCTTAAAAAAATTACAAATTGAAAAATATATGAAATTGATATAAAACTAAAAAAGTCAAATTTTGCGCTTACATCTGAACTGAATGTTTCATTGTTTACATCTGTAAAATATTTGCGGATTTTAGAGAGTTGCGGATTTTAGGAGTGCGGGTTTGAGGGAGTCTACTGTATAGAAGTTTAAAACACATTTTTGTGTATATTTTCTTTTTTCAAAGATTTATATTTTTGAGACATGATGCCTTCACAGTTGACTTCTATCGGTTATAAAGACTTATTTATCTGAAAAATTAAATAGAAATTTATAACTTTTTTAGTACTAAATAATTAAAAATGTATTAAAAATAAATCAATCCAAATTTAATATGGATTCGATAAAAATTAACTCTTTAAAAATAAAAGCCGGCTTTTTTCAATTTTAGCCGGCTTTTTTTAAGTGGATAAAACCAAAAAAGCAGGGCCGGCTTTTTTTGGCCCGGCTAAAAGCCGGCAACCCTGGTATTGACACAACCTGTATTTTTGATGTAATAAGTACATGTTTCAATGTCTGTTTAGTGTTTTCAGATGTTATTTTTTGTTTAAAAGATCTTTGTGTGGATGATTTATGCCAAGATTTTAGGAACAACCTGTATTTTTAACAATATTTTGGCTGAATTCTCAGCATAATTAGTCATTTTAATTTCTGGTTGTTCTATTTCCTTTGTTTTACAAGGTGTTGTTTGTTACAAGGTGTTAAAATAAAAAAGTCTTTCAAACATTAATTATAAATAGAAGTTTTCTCATACGTCCATTAAAACAATACAAAAATATATATTAAAATATTTAATTGCTAAAAAGGATGTCAAATACTAATAAAATACATTAAAAGATCTTAATAATTATTTATATTAAATTTATTTATATATTTTATTTTTCTGATGATGATTGAGTAAATTCAATCAAAACATGTCAAATATTAAGATCTTTTAATGTATTTTATTAGTATTTGACGTCCTTTTTAACAATTAAATATTTTAATATGTAATTTTGTAAGTCTTCCAAAGTTAACAAAGTAAAAAATTCATTCAAGACATTTTTTAAAGTTGAATATCAGCATTATGCAAAAATTATTTTTGTCTTATTTATGTATATCTGCACATGTGCCCGATATGGGTTCACAACTACCTCTCCAACGGAGTTCATGTGAACAAATTTAGACATTTATTAGAATGATGACATTTGTCAGAAATCTCCTGACTTTCCATGACCAAATCTCAAAATTTATTTTAACCAAATGGGAATACAATGAAATTTTCTACTTATTTTCAGAATCCTTTGTCAAAACTAACTTTTTTTCTGCAATTATTCTTCAAATTTCTAGTTATTTTTCCCCTTGTGATTGTTTGATGAATTTTGTGATTTTTTTTCCCTGAGACTATTTGATGACTTTCGCATCATTTAATTTTTTTTATCGCTAAGACTTTTTAGAAGACATTTGTAAAATCCCTGACTTTTCCTATATATATCGAAATTTCCATGACTTTCCCTGACTACTTTGAAATTCCATGACGCTGGGAATACTGACATGTGCCCTATATAATGTTCACAACTACCTCTCCAACTGAGCTCATGTGAACAAATTTAGGAATTTATTAGAGTGATGATATAAGTTAGAAATTTTTGATAAATGCATTCAAAAGTTTCACCAAAAGAATGAAGCAAGTACAAATATTCATATAAATCAATTTTTGATTCAATAGCTTTTAACAGGTTTCAGAAATAGTCAAAATAGAACAATTGTTGACATGTATCCCACCCCCACCCCTAATAATTATCAAATTTTTTGAAAACTTTTCTTTGATTTTAAAATATTTCCTTTACTGAGTAATAAAATTTGATTAATTTGTTTTAATTCACAAAATATATCACGAAATGTAAAACTTCACAAAATAAAAAGAAACTTTTAAACTACCCTCTTCTCAAAGTAACAGAAAGCAAAGCATTTTTTAGTTATAATTTCCTTATTAATAAAAAAAATTCCTTATTAAAAAAAAAAAAAAAAAAAAAAAAAAAAAAACTGGAATATTATTGCACATTATTAAGTGAGGAGATAAATTGCTAAAAAGGTTTACCAGAGTTGTTTATTGTTGACAATCACTTTCAGAGCAGTAATTTAACATAATTAAATTTACATAAAATTGTTAAAAATTGTAAGTAATAAGAAGTCAATTAATATGTAAAATGAAATAAATGAACATAACAAAGTAAATATAAAAAAACATAAAAATTTAAAATAAATGGCACTTTTCCGTTATACAACCTCTATTGTCGCCAAGCATAATAATTGTTGCAAAATGAAAATCATGTGAGTTGAAACATTTGAAAAATAAAAGAAAAACTTTCTTGAAAGAAAAGTGAGCAATTTAAAAATATAATATTTGAAAACTTTATATATACAGTAAACTCCCTCAAATCTGCACATAATTTATCGATGTAGACAATGAATCAGTTTAGATATAGGCACAAAATTTGACTTTTTTAGCTTTATATCAATTCCATATATACTTTAATCTGTAATTTTTGTTAATTCATATTTTTACACGAAGGAAGAATAAATTTATTTCTGAAAAAGTTAATTCAAGATTTTGTTGATCACTGGTAATCTCAATTTTTTTATCAAATATATTTATGGATTAATCAAGCTTTTTTGGTTATTAAGTCTGGCTAAATATGAAATAAAATTTCTTTATTTTATGATTTTGATGTGAATTAGTAATGTACCTTTATGAGGACCATTTCACTGAATAATTTAGGACTAATATATTTTTAATTTATAATGTACATTTAAACATACATTATTAACATGACCTTTATTTTTATTTTAATAATTTACAAAATTATCTACATTTTTATTATTTTAGTTCATTACTTATTTGAACATTTTGTTACATTGTAAGCATTAATTATAGTTTTGATAGCATTATTAATTACATTCAAATTACTGTTTAAAAAATGTAAACAGAGCAATGACGAGAAATGCACACAACCTCTGGTCTCATGCTGTGTAGATTTGAGGGTGTCTACTGTATTATAGATATTTATATACTTAAACATTAATAAAAAAGCTACTGGTACTTACGTATTAACGCCACCACAGCAGAAGTTGCACTAATGAGCCAATAAAGGGCAATCTTGTTGTTCACAGGCCCACAAAAAATGGTGTCAAAAAAGGAGAAAAAAGCACTAAAGCACAAAAGGCTTTAAAAAATGGCAACAAAAATCAGCAAACAACAAGCAATTCAAAAGATAACTGCGTGCATATATGAACAAGAAGATAGTACATTAGCACAATTTCTGCTGAGGTGGTGTTAATACGTAAGTACCAAGCTACTTTGTGAAATGAGCAGTCATTTTTAATTTGCCAGTTTGTTACTTCTAAAAAATCACTTCAATTACCAGAATTATAGATTACAATTTATACATTTTTTGAAATATTATTGCAAAATAAATATTAAAAAGTAAGTATGGCTATTTAAACAAGCTACTCCTTTTCAGATTTCCAGAGTTCATCCATAATTTCATTTCATGGATTTTCGAACACAACTTTTTATTATGCAGAATTCCAAATTCCTAAAACAGTTTTATCGTTACTTTCCCATTTTCTGGTAATTGCCAAACAGTAAAATCCATCTTAGTGTCAGCAGAACAAGTAAATTATAAATTAATGTATATATTAAAAAAAAAAGTATTTTTAATTTGAATAATAACAATTTAAAAACTTTCTGAGATTAAGGTTAAATAATCATCATTCATGTGTTTTATTTTACATAAATAGCAAATAACAATGTTTCATGGGATTTACAATAAAAATCATTTTCACGATCAGGTTTAAAGGAATTGGAGAATCATCATATATTTTGGCATGGTGTCCATATAACAGAAAATTATTAATGAGCTATTATACCCCCCCCCCCTCCAAAAAAAACCCATGAAAAATGAATTGTATTACATAATATTATCATAACATTATATTTCTTATTAGCTATGCTATACTATATAATTTTCATAAATTAAGGGTTAATATAATTAGCATATTTGGGGTCATACTTAGCAAAATTCCATTGACCTGGCTAGGATTAAGAACTTTGTTATAATGGCAAGTTAAAACCATTTAGTCTAATATTATTATTTATTATTTTAGTGTTTTTCTGACAAAAATACAGTAAATGCCAGTAAAATTTTTGTTCAAATACAATTCTTTTAAATTTATCTGTGATTTAAAAATATATGTTTCAGAATGTAAGTAAAATATGTTCACAAGCATGAAGTTTAAAAATTACTATTAAAAAAAAAAAAAAAAACTCTTAAATAATAACTCAAAGCATAGTTTTTATATAGTATTTAACATATAGTGTATGTGAGTTAGTTACTTGATAGTTGACTGTACGACCTGACAAACATTTTGTTTACCTGTATGCCGAATATTTTAAATGATTATAAATGCCAAAAAAAAAAAAAAAAAAAAAGATAGTTGGGTCACATATAAATGTGTCATCATACTATCAAACCACAAGTTATAAAATTTCCAATACAACAATAATTAAAAATTATACATTCCATTAATTTATTGTAGTAAAGAAGATAGAACAGTTAAGTGATTTTAAACATCAGTAATTATTTCTAAGTATACCCATTACTAAAGTACAGACGCCAGCACAATGAATGAATCACGAGAGCAAATTCTTTCATGAATAACGATTCAAACCATAAATAATTTCAATTAACAGAATAAAATTTTTATTTATAAAACAGAAGCAGAAATCATTAATGAAAATTCGCGAATCTTACAATTAATTATTTTCTCGCGTATAAATTTAACACCTTTTTGATTTTGAATAACTCACAAAAATTAATCTAAGATTCCTTTATAAAGCTTGTTTTGTTCAGCGACTGTCTGATAATCAGTATTGCAGTATCTTAGGTCATTGATTGCAACCAGGGAAAAAAAGGTATTAGTCATATTGCCATAGCAGCAGTTTTATTAATAAATAATTTGTCAACTACCAAGGATGGAATCATTATCGATACAAGTCTTTTTAGAATGAGTGATTGAATCATTTTCAAGGAGATTTGTTTTAGTCTCTCATTCATTGGCGTCTTGTGTATAGCCCTGTTTGTAATATCAGGTAACTTTAAAGCATCAGTTTATTAATCTCACTTTCTTTACTAAAATAATTTAATGCTAACATAGTTTCTTTTATTAATCTTCAACTAAAATTATACAATTTGCGGTTTAATAACGTGCCTCTCGAAATTCCATCTGTCGACCTTCTGTCGCTGCCGATAATCATTCAAAGCATTAAAATGCTTTACATAAAGCAGATAATTTCATTTGTTTATTTATTTGTAATAAGTTCGGAGAATATTATTCAAATTTAAATTTAAAAACATCAATTTGTTTTGTTTTGTTCATTTACGTCTAAATTTAAAACATTGTATTGCTCATAGACTGAATTTAGTTGTATTCTGTTCTGTTGAATATAAAAAATTTTTTATATAATTGACAGCATACGGAAATTCCGATATGAATTTCCTCAAAATGTACATAAAATATTAAAACAATTTAAGAAACCAAGCAGTGTCAAAATTTGCTACTTTTGCAACTGGTGAAAAATGGATTTTAGCATCCCCCCGCACCCTTCTGTACAAATTAAGTTTACAAAGGTGATTTTACTGAGGGGCCATCCATAAATGATGTCCCTCTTGGATGGGGAGGAAGAGAGGTTTGTGAAATTATGACAAGGGGTAGAAGAGGATAAGAACAAATCTGACATCCCACATTTTGTTTAAAATAAAAGCATTAAAAATCAGCAGATTAAATTTTAAAGTTTTTTTTTTTTGAATTAACGTATATATTGTGTTCATAAAATAATGATAAGATTAAAAGCCAAATAAAATTCCATTTTATTTCAAAATCTAAAATACTTGTTTTCAACTGCTCATTTATGTTAATATTTTATTACTAATGTATATTGTAATTATGTATTTTGTTGTAAATCTTAACCTTATTTCATACAAAATAAGTATGTGAATAATTTGTACTTTTATGATTACAAATGCCACAAAAAATCATAGTTGAATGTTAAAAGATAAAATTTGTACACTGATCTATATTATTGTGCTTTGTTTCTGAACTGCAGGAATGTGTTGTGTGCATGTAATATTGCATGACAAAGGTGGGGGGGAGGGGAGTGGTATGGTGAAGTGTGGCAAATGGGTGAAGGGGTCAAAAATATTGTAAAAAGTGTGTCATCATTTTTGGACAGTGTGTCATCGTTTTTGGACGTTTTTGTTTCAGGGCCATAGCTAGAGATGAACAATAGGGGGGAGGGGCTCAAAAAAATGTAGGGGGTCTCATAATTTTTTTCTCTCTCTCTATGATGCAGAAAAATAAATTAGTGCATTTTCACATTGTAGGTACTACGTTTCTTATTAAACTATTGTAATAATTTCATTCTGTGCTAAGAAAAAATAGGACGATGGTGTATAACTGATGCAAAATTGAACCAATTAGCTCCATGTGGTATATATAGGAGGGGGAAGTGTTGAAACACTTATTTCAGATACAATTTAATAATTCTGTAAAACTGTGAAAGGGTTTCAAAACTAAATTAGATTTTTCAACAGAATTTGATTTCAATTTTAAGAACAGAAATTCATTTAGTGACCTTGGAATCTTTTCCAGGGGGAGGATCAAAATATTTTAGGGATGACTGAGCCACTCATAGCACCCCCTTAGCTACGGCCCTACCTAAGTTTCAAGTAGCTGACTTATTTAAAATATATAATCATAAAATATGTTATAGTGAACTATGTAATCAGCTTTGTCAAGTATGGATTCATTAAAACCTTAAAAAGAATTGAAAAAATTCTGCTTTATGCAGGATCATTATACTATGTCATCCTTATATTTTTCAAAGCAATATCACAGTGGTTCTTGATCTATGAGTTATAGGACAAAGTTTGTCCCAAAAATATTCCTTTTATTTCAGCTAATTAAAAAAAAATTACAGAAATTTTAAAAGCAAATAGTATTTTATGACAGAATCCTTAATTTTCTTCTGGATGAATATAGAAGCAGAATATCCAGAAATATCCAAATCAGCTTTGAATTCTTTGATGGGTTTTAAACAACATACTTGTATGAATTTTTTCTTCTATTTTGCTATTTTTTAAAAACAAGTACAGAAACAAACTGCATGTAATCAGTGACTTAAGGTTTAAATTAAACATTTTTAAAACTGATATAGATCCCCTCATTGGTAAACACCAATCTATCGGCAACACCAAAAAATGTCACTGATTATGAAGTTATGTTTTGATAACAATTAAACATATTTTTTACTTTCTTTGTAATTTTGAATGTTGTTTTAATTATTATTTCAGTTACACACATTGGGATTGCCAATTCTTGTTTCTGTCGATAGTGTATCGTACGTATCAATATGTGTCCTTTTTCATATAAGATATACGAAGGCTTTCATAGGTCATGCAACAATTTCCATGCTCACATACGCTCATATAATTGGTGGGTTGCAATTTTTTTTTTTTTTTTTTTTACATAAAGGTGGGTCATGTACCAATAGAGGTTGGGAACCATTATTATAGCATAATCTAGACAAGATTACAATTAAAGTTCTATAATCCGCACAAATTAGGGCCAAAAGTTGTACAGATTAGGGAATATTGTGGATTATAGAATATTATGGATTTTACGTCATTTTATTATTCCTAGACAGCATTTTAATTCTATAATGAGTATAATATGGAATTATAAATATGATATCTAAATAATTAATTTAATATGCTATCTGAAGAAATGCTTTTTTAAAGTTAATTTTGTAAAAAATTTATATATATATGCATTTAAATAAAAATAATTACAAATACATATTAAATAAATTGTGCTTTTTTTTTTTTACTGTTAATAATATAAAAGGGTTATATTTTTTAAAATGTAGATGTGATTTTTTTTATTAATTTTTTTATTATTTGTTTAAAAGAAAATCATTTTTGGATCACGAATTTGTAAATTTTCTTAACTGTTTATTTAACTGTTTACATTCATAAAGTAATGCAAATTATAGAAAATTACTGATTACGGGTGCATGGATTATCGATCCTTGATTGTATTTTAATGCGGCAAGATTCGTGCCATGAAATGTAACATACGTCAAACATATTAAACGGCATAAATGTGAAAACATTCTTTAGAATTATATATGTTAATGAAATTCATGACAATTACTCTTCCACATGAAAAAGATAACTGAAATGTAGAATCATCATTAATTTAAAAATTAATAAAAGATAATTTAAAAAAACAGTTATTTTTCTTATTCGAAAATCTTCATTTTCTGATATAGCACTTAATGTTTTTTCTATACAATTTTTAACGTAACAAAATTATACATTATTATAGATAAGAGCAATGAAATTTGTGAATTTTTATAATATTTAGGGTGTGCATGGATGAAAAACTACTATAGTGTTCACTCTAGAAAGAAAAGGTGCATGGTGCTATTCACTAAAATGTGCAGTACTGCAGCAGAAAAGGGCACTTTTACAAGAAAAAAATTGTTATTGGCTTTAAAAGGAAAAAAAGATGTGGAAAAAAAGTAATTTTTTAGTATGATAAATCAATTTACATCAATTATGAATGCTTTTATGATTTAAAAATAGTAATTAAATTAAAACATTATTGAATAATTTCATGTTATATTTCCTAAAGAAATGAAAAAAAATCTATCCCTTTTGGACACACAAACATAGAAATACTGTAGAATAAAGAAAATTTTTAATAAAAATCTCTGGGTCAAACTAGTGGTGCATTTTACTATTTTTAAAAAGGGAACGATGCACCCAACAACCAATGACAACTCCTGATAATATAAAATGATATAACAGCAATTTGCAAAAGTGGACTCATCAAAGGAAAATTTTATGCAGTCGAAAGACATTGAAACATCTACACAATCGAAAAAATTAATAAAAACATCTCATTATCGTCTATCATTGAAATAAAATAACTAAGGTTATCTCATAAGTTTGAGCAAAAAAACTTACTGAAATCAAAACAATAGTGAATTTAGAAGCAGAAGCTGATCCAGGCCTGTTTTCATTTGGGCCAATTTTGCAAAAAATAAAAATCGTACTTCTGAATAATAACACTTAGTAACGAAAAATGAAATTCTGTTATTCAAATTCGAACCCATGCATTTATTGAGTATAATTTTTTTAAGTTCTCTTGGAAAAGTTTTTTTTCTGTTTTGGTGAACTTGCTTTGTTTTTGATTTATATACTTTCAAACTTAACAAAATAAAAGAGAATTGATGAAGAATATTTTTATGGGATTTAATTTTGTTAAGGTGTTTGTTTTACAGTAGACTCCCTCAAACCCGCAAAGCTTGGAACCAGAAGTTGTGCAGATTTTAGAATTTTGCAGATTTCTGGTCATCAATTTGTTTACATTTTTGAAAAATTAATTTGATTGGTAATTAAGTATTAGAATGAATGTATATAATAAATTGAAACATTAAATAAAATATTTAAATATTTATTAGTCAAAAAGCAAATAATTATTACAAAAAATTTAAGCAAAATAAAAGTTTAGAAAAATATTAAAGTAAATAATTAAGATATAATACTCCAAATATACATAATGATGAATAAAAATTAATCTTTTTATATAAAGAAAAATATTTTCCTTTGTTGATAAACAAAAAAAGCTTGATTAATTTTAAAATATTTTGGAAAATGATCGCAATTACTGTTGATATTAGTGCCATTATGAATTTTTTCAAAATAAATAGTATTTTTTTTATGAAAAAGCTTGAGTTCAATCATTTTAACCAGTTCATATTAAAATACATACGTAAAAAAATAATTATTATTATTATCATTAACCCACTTTCATTCTGCGATTCCAAGATGAAACTAAAACTAATTTTTTACCATGCATTTCCGTTGATTTGCGCACTTACTACTTCTGAAGGAAATTTTTCTACTTTGCACAAATGAGCAAAGAAAACAATGCACAAAAATGCAACAATGCTTTACGGCGATTATAGTACCAGGAGTCTTGATTTTTTCTTCTGAAGTAAATTCACATTTTCTTCATTGTGTTTAGTCAGAATAATCAAGGTTACATATTAAATGCATATGGAATATTGAAAAATTAAAAATAAGTATTAAAACACAATGACACAAATGCAAGAAAACTAAACAATTTGGCCAGTTTACACTTGCGAATATTTTCCAGAAACTACAATAAAAAGAATTTTTCAAGGCTTGAAATGTACTGGAACAAACCAGAGCAATACTCTAGTTCCTGAAATTAAGACAAATAAAGTTCCGATTTGTAAAATTATGGTAAATATCGTTCTGGTTCATACAATTAGTAAAACATATTGTTAGTTACATATATATGTAGGGGGAACTGGGGGACATTGATACAGCTTTTTTCAAAAAAAATTTTTTGGTGTCTAGAAAGCAGAAATTTCAAGTTATTTTTCTATGTGATGTCAACAAAACCTGTGTAGTGTGTTATAAAAATGTACAATCGTTGTTTTACATATTATTTTTGCTTGTAATTTTTAAAAAATCAAAAAAAGTAATTTGTATCAATGTGCCCCATCCCTGGGGCAGATTGATACACTTTGACACGTCTGGGAAAAATGGAGACAAAATAACACCAATGCATATTTTTCATAGAAAAATAGTTAGCAAATCATTTTATATTCATTTATAGAAATTCAAATCACCCACAATTTATTTGTAGGCAGTATCAAAGTAATCAAAATGAAATGTATAATGACCTGATGTTCTGGTTATTGCTTGTCTGATTGTTGGCTGTGGTAACTTTGGTCATATCTGGCACTTAAACCCCAGAATTATCTTTTTTCTTAGGAAAGGTGAAAGAATTATTAGGTTTTCTGTTTATAAATCGGTTTACAAACAGAAAATAAAGGATAATTATATTAAAAACTATGTTTATAATATAATTATCTTGTACTGTTCTTCAGCTTGTTTCTCTTACTTAACATTTCTCATGTCGATAATACTTTTTTCTCTGGAGAATCGATATAAATTTGAGATTTGCCAGGCTGCAGTCCATTTCTTTTGTTAATTCTACTAGCACTAGATATTGTGTAAGTTTGCCAAAATACTCTAAAATGTTCTAATATAAAGAATCACTTCAATAAAAACTAATAGTAGAAATTTTTGACGAAATATGTTTGAATTAAGGAGTGTATGGTAAAAAAAAATAATAAAAGGTAAGGAAAAAATGAACTAGAAAAGGATTTAGATTGTATCAATGTGCCCCGACAAAGAGTGGATCAATATGCCCCATACAGCCATTTTGAATAAAATGAGTCGCAAATCCAACACTTCTAACAATAAAGAATGAGGAACTCATAGGTGCCAACCTGACATCGATTATCCGTAATACATGCGTTAATTTGATTCTGGTTTAATGAGTTTCGAACCAGAATTTTCTCAAAGAAATAAAATTAAGTATGTTCCAGTAACAATCCTGAAATTAAATAAATAAAGATTCATGCAATATATTTTCTGGTTTGAAATGACGTTAACCTGGATCAAACTAATCCTGGTATTACGGAAGATTAGTTGAAAGTTGGCAGCTATGGGAACTGATAAAGAGTAGCTTTACTTACCAGGGAGGGTATTCTTTTTGGTTGAAAATACTGGAAAAGTTGTATAATACCATTTCAATTGTACAACTCAAATTTACTTTTGGCCTACAAAAACAATTAATCACCCATCCCATTTCATCAAACTATTGAATCATTCCAAAACTTTCTGTATGTAGTTAATTTTACTAGTATCACCTTTTGAAGCTGTTGTGAAATTTCCTGTACTGATCCTTTGTGCTGTACAGGGGGTGTATCAATGTGCCCCAGTTCCCCCTATATGTGTAGCTCATTGTACTGTTTCTAATTTTTTTCATTGCTATTTGGAGTTTTGAATGCATTTTATGTATTGCTTTATATATTTACAAATAAATCTCTCGATACATTAAAAAAAAAGCCAACAACTATAAAATATCGTTCTGGTTCGTGTATTTTTCCATTTCAAGCCCTGGAATTTTTATATAGATATGCTAATTTATGTCAAAATAAAAAATAATGTAAATTTATTTAGAAATAAATCAGATGTAATAGCCAAAAGAGAGTGATTAATAAAAATTAATAAAAAAAAAAAAAGATTCATTAGCCGCTGACTTCAGCGTCATCATTAAGTTCCTTGTTTATATATGAAAAAATGTATGTATTTCTGACGTTCACAGATTTTAGGGAGTCTACTGTATTATGAAATTAGATATTTAATAACAATCGTTAATTTTTACTTATTAAAAAACATAAGGGAAAATATCTAAATATTTTAAATTAATTTCTATGACAAAAGAAAGTAAGGATAATTAAATATAATATTTCAAAATATTTTGTAATTAAATGACATTTTTCCTAAATATTTTCTATTTCAGTTTTGTGTTTGAGTTCCAGCATGGCTTTTTTTTCTTCAAATGTCTCATTTCGCATCCAACTACATTTACTTATTTATCTATGCATATTAATTTTTATTGATCTAGTCACATTGACATCTAATTATGTTGATATTTAAAACGGCCATTTTAGTTTTAATTTCGTGCAAAAGCTGCTTAGCCTATTTTGATAGGAAAAACTTTACCCTACATAAGCTAGGAATACAAGTTACTGTTTTCTTTTATTGACAATAAATGGCAACATAAAAAAATATTTCGAAACATGTTCGATGATGTATCAAAAAGTTTTTAAGAATTGCGTTTTTCAAAAATTTAATCGGAAAACGGCGTTGCCTAACTCATTATATGATTTTCTATCTGCATGTTGTGCTGCAGCTTCTATGTGGTATTTTTACTAATTTCTCTGTTTAAAAAAATTATATAACTGATTTATTTGGTTCTCTTTTGATTCCTAAGATTACAGGGAGATATAAAACTTTAAAGAAAGTTACTAATTACTGGGAAATTTGGTTAGGCCTAATGATTACTCTTTGAGCAACAATTCGTTTGAAAGTATCTTATTTAAAGGAGTGCTGCTAACGTTTATTGATTAGTTTTAATACTGAGGTATAAAAATTTGAGACCACTTTTAAAAGGTTTCACTTATTACATTTTGAAGAAAAAAGTAATTAGTTTAATAAATGTCTTTCGTCATGTTCATTTTTCATCAATAATTTTCATCAGTATACATATTGAGTATCTGATATCGTAATTATAGAAACTTTTCTTTCAGGTTATTTTTTTTCACGATTGCATGTGCAGATAGCTCTAACTCCCTCTATGCCTAATTAGCTGACAGCCAAGTTTCTTCACATCACCTCAAAAGTTATTACAAAGTATGTAAATCTCAATCGCACGAGTAATTTAAGTGGATATTTTTATTTTCACTGGCACAGCAGGCCATGTTTCTATATTATGTCATACCCTTTTATCCCAGCAAAGAAATCCCTTTATGACATTTTTTTTCTTCTTATGTGCGTGCTATAGCTTAAATATTTATTTTAGGTACTACTTGGTTACCCTGTCAACCGATTTCGCCAACTTATACAAATCACCAAATTTTTCACCAAACTATGCAGATTGACATAATTTTTTTCTCCATTTAATAAGGAAACAACAAAGAAATTAGTGAAAAATTCATAAAAAAATGAATAAAAAATCATTTGATGACGTAACAAACTCATGTATCATTTTTAATGTCAAATGAAAGAGACATTTATAACCACTGCTGCTGGCATGTAATCTTATAGTTTGATGGTAATCAAGTAGTACTGTATTTAATCAAAAAGTCTCAGCTTTATTATGAAGAACTGAATATTCCTTCTTTCTTTTTTTGGTTCTTATGTATTACTTAATCAGGTTATATTTGATTGCATCAAAAATATTAATTATAATAGTCTTTATTTTATTTTATTCATTAATTTTGCTTTCTTCATTTTAATTGAACGATTAATATTATAGAAGCTGCTACTTCTAATCACCTTTTATGTAAAACTGAACTTTTAAAAGTCCATATTATATATAAGAGTAAGTTATATTTACAATTTAAGTCTAAAGAGTTTTGAATAACAATGAGCATAACTTTTTTTGCAACATGATTTTCGTTCTTGCAAGATTTGGGTAGAAATTACGTCATTATGTTGGAAGTACACAAAAATGATTTTGTTTTTAATCATTTAGTCAAAAGCATTTTATATTTATGAACTAAAATGTATGGTTTGAGAAGTATAATTTTTCCCCCTAAGACATTTTTTATAAAATATCGTCGTCTCCTTTTAAAATAATTGTGAAAAAAATGCATAATTCAAATGCTTGACAACATGAATGAGTATACGAAATAAAATTGAATTTGAGCTGGAAGTATGGGCAACAAAGAGGTAAAAATCTTGTTTGGATATTTTTCGAGAACATGCTAAAGAAGTAGGCGAAATTTTAAGAGGTGAAAAAGTGAAACTACAAGCGCCCAATGAAATAAATTTTATAAGTCCGGATATAAGAGGGTCTCGATGTGAGTTATGGCAGTTTTCTACTCTATCGCATGTCCACTTACGCATATGTAGCTGAATCAATGGAAAAATTCTCGAGTTCAATCATACCTAAGAATATATATTGTGATAATTTAATGCATTAATTTTGTACTGTTTAAGGAAATGAAGATTGGAAAATCTGCTTCTTAATCCAGAGTTAAAATTTAGTGCAGTTTATTTTAAAATGTCTTGTTTATTATTTTACTTTCTGTTTTCAGATTCAGTGGTAGATAAAACTGTTTTTCCCGAAACTCAGCCAGTCATTTATTTAAACGAAAATGGCAACAATTTCTTCATACTGATGTTTTGAAGAAGTTTCTGTTATTATCAAAAATCAAGTTTATTTATTTAAGGAAATGTCTTTGATTGCAGAAGTAAATTCTTCCTCCAGTCAACTGCACTTTGTTCCTCAAAATGGGGATAAAGCAAAACATTCCTCCATAGGTACAAGAGAAAAAGTTTTTATTTGTGAGGTATGTTCCAAAACATTTTCTAAGAACTGTAGTCTAAGAAGGCATCTCATGACACACACAGGAGAGAAACCTTTTGTATGTGAAATATGCTCCAAAGGATTTTCTCAAAATAGTAATCTAAGAGCCCATGTCTTGACACATACAGGTGAAAAAAAATTTGTTTGTGAAATATGTTCCAAAGGATTTTCTGATAAGAGTAATTTAAAACAACATTATTTTTCTCATACGGGTGAAAAACCCTTTGTTTGTGAAATATGCTCCAAAGGTTTTTCTCAGAGTACAGATCTAAGAAGGCATCTCATGACACACACAGGAGAGAAACCTTTTGTTTGTGAAGTATGTTCCAAAGGATTTTCTCAGAATAGTCATCTAAAAAGTCATCTTTTGACACATACTGGTGAAAAAACTTTTGTTTGTGAAATATGTTCCAAAGGATTTTCTCGGGATAATAATCTAAAAAGTCATCTCTTGACGCATACTGGTGAAAAGCGTTTTGTTTGTGAAATGTGTTCCAAGAGATTTTCTCAGAATGGTAGCCTAAGAAGCCATCTCTTGACACATACAGGAGAAAAACCTTTTATGTGTGAAATATGTTCCAAAGGCTTTTCTCGGATTAGTGATCTCATAAGACATCTAAAAAGCATTCATACAGGAGAAAAAACATTTGTTTGTGAAATATGTTCAAAGGGATTTCGTGATAACAGTTTTTTTAAAAGACATCTCTTGACACATACAGGAGAAAAACCTTTTGTTTGTGAAATATGTTCCAGAGGATTTTCTCAGAATGGTAATTTAAGAAACATCTCTTGACACATACTGGCAAAAAACCTTTTGCTTGTGAAGTATGTTCCAAGAGATTTTCTCGGAGTAGTAACCTAAGCAGGCATCTCTTGACACATACAGGATAAAATCCTTGTGTTTCTAAAAAGTGCTCCAAAGGATTTTCTAGACATAGTGGACTAGACACCTCGTAATTAATACAGGAGAAATTCTTTTGTTTGTATATTCTGTTTTCCAACGGACTATCTGATAACCATTATTTAAGGTAAAATTTGTCTCATTCCAAACAGACAATACATGGAAATCACCCATGTTTGCATTTCCAAAATGGAGTATGAACCCTGTGTATGTCATTATATTTACTATTATTACTTTTTATGTTTTAGCCTTTAGTAATAATAAAAATATATTTCGCGCTTCATCCATGGTTTAATGTCTTATTTGATAGTACACAAATAATTGGTGACATATTCATTCTTTCGTATTAGTACATTCATTTTGCATGGAATAACATATTTTTCAGGTTAAGAGGCTACTTCATTCAAATGAAAAGACCCGTACACTAATGCTAATCCAATGGAAGAAATGTATAAAGATATCTTGGTTGCATTTCAATACTTTTAATTGATTATTTTCCATTGGACAGCTGAAAGTGATCTAAATGTAGGCTGTTTTTTACTTTTTCGATTTCGATTGCAGATATTCTTCATAAGGGTGCTTTTGCTTTTCAAACTGGTTCCAAAAAAGAAAGCTTCCTCATAAAAAAAATCTGTAAATAAAATCAAAGGTGTAAAAAGCGGCCTGCATACAGATTGGTCTCAGCTATTCAATGCAAATTTAAATCATTTAAAAAAATTAAAATTTAATCGAGATATCTTTATAAATTTCTTCCACAGGCGAAAGAATCTTTTCATTAGAATGAAACATCCTCTTAAGACAGGATTCCGTAATAGGCAGGTTCTTTTTCACACGTTTTACTATATTTTAATTTAGCGACATTTAATAAGCCTAGACATGTACTATTTTTTATAAGAAATAAAATTTAATATTTAGTTGTAAAATAATGATAATTTAAAGATGCATACTTTTTTTTTTTTTTTTGCCAGGACAAATTTTACTGATCTTTGAATTTATCAGGTATGCTGATAGAATGATTTTCCTTCAGGGAGAGTCGAAACTGGAATTAAATTTAGGCCCGTGAAGACTAGAAAGAATGATAGAAGTCTCGGTTCGATACGGAAAAATTAAGTTAGACCCCGCCAGGTCCTTCAGAATAAAAAGCTTGACCCACAAAGTGTTACTTGGCCCGGCCCGAGACATGAGGAAAATGTATGGTCCAGGCCTGGCTCAAGATAGCTCATATGAGTGGAGGCGTTTTGTAAAGTCAATTTTTTATGAATATGAAAGAGTTGTAAGCTTTGGAAATTTTAATTTTACAATGTAAAAAGCAAAGTATTGTAAAATCTGCCTAGACTAGATCAGAAGGCGCCGGAAGAAATTTCCATTTTTGACGGGTTTACAGCTTAGCAGTTACATTTGTTGGGAATTCATTTTGTCATCTTTTCTTAATTAATATTCAAGCTGGATTCTGTTTCATACATTTTCTTTTTCTACAAGGTTTTAATGAATCCTTTTCGCTAGTTCTGTTTTCACAAAGAGAGGTAAACACGGGAACAAGTTGAGTTTTAGATAGATTGTTATCTTAGCAAGTATATATATGATTATAACATTTTATTGTACAAGGAAAGATATTATTATAAACAGGATCCATTTTCACAGATTGTTTTAGTAAAAATAATTTTGCATGAACAAAATGCTCAACAATTAGAGACAGATTTAACTATAAGATAAAAATCATATAGTTACAATTCTCAGTTAAAAAAATTATTTTCTCTGAATGTGTTGGGTTGTCCGCACCCGAAAATCGAAAATATTATTTGAAGTCAAACCAAAAAGCAATAGCCAGCAGGGGATCAACAGGAATTGAACCTCTCTCCCAAATTTTTTATCTGGGTGCATCAAAAATTGCATAAAATTAATAAGTTTCAATACAAGCATTTTCATTTTATTATTTTGTTTCATATGTTTGTCCTATTTTTGCATCGATACTTTTAAGTGATCCAGTAAATCGTTCTATGGACAGAATTCTCGTGGTGTCACAGTGGTAATCATGAAGGTAAAAAAGCGGCTGCTAGCATAAATATAGATAAATGCATGTGTAAAATACTGCAGATTTATTCTGTATGAAATATTTTTGACAATTACATAATAATTAAAATCCATGTTTACAGATTAATTAAAATTTAAAATTTTTATTTTATAAATAAAAGTAAACGTGTATGCAATTGCCTTAAAACAGAAAAAAGAATTTATCTGTAGCTCATACCTGTCCCTGAAAAAGTGTATAACCTCATATAAAAATAAAATATCAGCATAAATTTTCTAATCACAATGCTTTTCAATGGCATGATTATGACCATTATTCCCAAGCAGATGAATTTTTGTAGCCTCGAATTAAAAGGAAAAATATGCTTCATTAAACAAGGAAAAGAACATTAAAATTGCAGTAGTGCTAATTTTTTGAGAACAAAAGTATTCTAAAACACTGTCTCATTTCTTTCCACTCCGCTTGCGTGTGAAAGGTGACAGATGTGAGTGTACATCCTTGTAAATGAATAATAAACAATTTTTGCGCACGATATTGTAACAGAATGCATAATCGAGTAAATCCATATCAATTTTATTCTATTTGAAAGGCTGTAACACTATTACAATGAACTTGAAACATTTTTTCCCATTGTTTGTACTGTAATGGAAAACTTTTATAAAACTTCCCTGTACTATACATCTAATTTTCATAAAATTTGAAACAACTCGACAAAGTCTTGCTATAATTATACATTTCAAATTTCAGAGCATTCGGTGGTATCTTTTTTGTTCTGTTATCTGCGGACGGACAAACGGAGTGAATGACGACTAATAGGCGCTACGTATTTATATAATCCGAACGCACCTAAAAAGCTAGAAAATAAGACTGTTTTCAATCACTGTGTCATTGATGTGAACTGAGGATATGGTCAATCTTGGTCCGAAGGAGGGGGAAGATATTCAGTAGCGTATCTAGATTCATCATTTCGGGGAAGGGGGGGGGGGGCTAAGATTCAGTAAAAATTTCTGAGAGGAAATCATGAAAACGTTAACATTTTCGCTTTAAAAAGGTTTTTATATTAGCAGGTAACGCATTCATCATACTACAGAAACTGCTAAGATGGAGTTGCATGGGGCTGGATTTTCATCTTAAGCAGGTTTTCATCTTAACTAATGTAACTTTTACGGCGTGTAAAGAGAGCCTGTGTATGTTGGAAACTCGTCTAAAATTGTTATTTTGTGTTCTCTGCGAAATAACATTTTTTTAAATAAAACATTCTTAAAACGGAAAATTTTTCTAGTTCCTTTTAAATTCCAACTTAACAGATTTCATTACATTTTGATAAACTTTCGTAAACAAATTTTGTTTCCTAGAAATTTCGAAGAGGGCTGGAGCCCCATCAATCCACCACCTGAATGCTTTTCACTGGTTACATTGCATTATTCAGAATTGAGAAAGGTCTCCTTCAAGGTCAACTGAAATTTCACGGAAAAGGACTGTAATTCCTTTACCCATTGATTAACTATTTGGAAAATAGTTGTTGTCCTCGGTAAAGAACTGGGAAATCTGAAGTATATCTTAATCTTTTTATAGCTTGAATTCCGCAACTTATTTTATTTTATTCGTTTCCTTTTTGGTTCGTGTTTAATGTCCAAAAATGAAATACCTATGTTTTTTATTTTATTCGTTTTCTGGTTGGTCCATGTTTAATATCCAGATATGAAATACTTCTAATGCCACAATGACAAAAAAGTATAAAAAGTACAAAAGAATAATAATAACATATAAACGAATTGAGATACAGCTTTCAAACAAATTGCATTTAAAAGTGCAGTTTTTTCTTTATACGACGGTGTAAAAATTGAAAATGTGTTATGTTTAAAAGTTTAAAAATTTGCAGTGCCGAAAACTGCAAACTTAAATTTCATTTAAAAATTTTATGTGATTGGTACAGGAATATTAATTTTTAATACATGATTTACGTAATATAGGATTTTGTTATTACATAAATCATTAGATTAATTTTAAACACCATTATTCAATCGGTAAATTAATTATAACACATGTAAATTTTTCCTTTTTGGGTGAAAAAAGTCTTTTCCAGAAATCACAAAATTTTTGCACTTTGATAATGATATCATTACTAGGGAAGAGGGGGTGATTACATATGATATTAAGAGGGGGGAAGGGGATCCAAAATTACCAAAATGTTGATAATATTACATTTGCATAGCCCCTAAAGGGAGAGGGTTTTGTTATTGCACATTTTTTGTATAACATTTTTATTAAAACCCAGGTGCAGGTCAGGAAAAAGAAGTTAACTGAAAAGTATTGAGGCTTCGACTGTTCACCTCTACTTTCTAAAATTGGATTAAGAAAATTATTTTGCATGAAAAGAGTAATCTACTTTTACAAGTATAGAAGAATTAAATGAATTTTACATTGAATCTTCTTTAAATGGTAATTAAAAGTACCATCAGAATATAAAGGATTAACTAACAGATCCAAAAAAATCAATTTATAATAATTAAAACCTTCTTTTTCATAAGACTATAGATGGCAGCATCATTGAATTTAATTTTAAAATTATTACAATTGGAAAATATAATCAATTTGCAATATTTAGCAAAAAACATGAGTTATTTTTGGAAAAAATTTGCACAAATATTTGATTGCATTATAACATAACAGCATTGAAGACTATGCCTAACTCAATTGAAAATTAGCTTTGAGTTTAACTCAATAAAAAATACATTTTCAACAGATTAACAATAATATATTGGTGCCAAATTTGACGATGCTGTTTCATTTGATGCCAAGCACTATTGGTATTTGTAATCTTGAAAATCGATTTTCCTGCAGAATCTGATGATATGTTTCAAGCTTTCTACTTCCGATTGCTCTTCAAAAACTTAACAACTGATTCAATCTTCATTTCCATTAAAGTACAATCACCAACTCATCGAATTTTCCCAACCATGTGACCTATCCCAATGATCCTCACGTACCTCAAAATAGTAGGACACAAAATTAAGTCAGAGGTTATCAGAGATGTTTTTCATCTAAAATATGCAAACACACAAGATTTAATCATATTACACTGAATAACTAGACTAGCGGTCCTTGGCAATCAGTTTGGTCTCCCTTAAATGCTTTCTAAGAATTGTATCATGCTACTTTCATTCCTAAATTAATTTACATTTTACTTGCTCAATCCTTTGCCAAATCAGAAGATCCTGACAGAGATATGAAGAAGTCAGTGTTTGGTACTACTTGATTACCCCGTCGACCAAAAAAATATCGCCAAACTGTAAATTTAAATGCCAATACAGGTCGATCATAAATATCACATTTACGTCATAGTTTTTGCATCATCGAGTGATATTTAGTGTCAACATTTTATTGGTATTTTTATTAATACTTTTTTAATATAATTTTTTCTACAGTTGTTCATAAAAAAAATATCTTATTTTGTGTAATGTGGTAAGTAGTTTGGCGATTTATGCAATTTGGCGAAATTGGTCGATGGGATAAACCGGTAGAGTAGACTCCCTAAAATACTCACATAATTTACGAATGTAAACAATGAAACGTTCACTTAAGATATACGGAAAAAAATTTGACTTTTTTAGTTTATATCGATTCCGTGCACATTTTAATTTGCAATTTTTGTCAATATTACTAAACTGATATTTTTACAAGAGGAAAGAATACATTTATTTCTGAAAAAATGCAAGATATTGCTGATATCATTGGTAATCATAATCCTCTTACCAAATATATTTATGCATTAGTGAATATTTTTTGGTTATTAAGTCTAGCTAAACCTGAAATAAAATTTCGTTATTTTATGATTTTTATGTGAATTATTAATGTACTTTATGAGGAAAGTTTCAGTGAATAATTCAGGAATAAATACATTTCACCTTTATAATGAATATTTAACTATACATTAGTGCATATATTTTTTAATCTTTGCTTTTAATATCTTAGTCATTTCAAAAATTATTTAAATTTTTATTATTTTAGTTTATTACTTATTTTAATATTTTACTATATTTAAACATTCATCACGGATTCAATTGCATTATTAATTATATTGAAATTATTATTTAAAAAATGTAGACACAGCAATGACTTGAAATCCACTCAACCTCTGGTCCCAAGCTGTGTGGATTTGAGAGAGTCTACTGTATTTTTAAGTTAGATATTTGCAGGGAATAAATCCCCAAGCATTATTCCTGTCGTATTTTTTCATATTACATTAATTTTTTTAATGTAATCCTTTCACTAATTTTTTTAAACATAAGACTTACATTTAAAACTGAAATATTTAAAATTCGTGGCTTTCAATTATTTCAAGAAACAATAAGAAAATAAAAATAACAGCTAACCATGACACTTAATTTTACACCAAAACATTGTTTTAATTTACCATGCGAAAAATAAAAATATTAAGTGACAAGTTAAAAAAATGCTATTAGCGAGAATTAAGCTTGTCTAACATAAAAGTACCAAGAACTCTTTACGATCATGGGAAGTTTTATGTAGTTTTTTCTAAAAAAAAATTTGATTTTTTAATCAAAAGAAAATTTTGTATAAGAAAATAGAAGATGTATATGATAGTTACGTGACTTGGACTATTATAATATAAATGAAATCATAGCGATGGAACAGTATTTGGTGATTTATACATTGCACTTGGCTATGATTCAAAAATGCCCAATTGACATAGAAAAAGTAAGCGGTCAGCCCAGAACTAGAGATAATAAAAAGCAATATTGTCATGTCTTTCTTTTATTATTAATATTCTTTTGTATTTGATAATGTAGGACACAAAGATGCAAATGAAACAAGAGCTTAGAAATAAAATGCACGACTGATTGGTTTATAAAAGTATTATTTATGAAATGAGTAAACATGACGAACAAATACTATTATTTTCAACACAATCTAACTGATTGGTAAAGTAATCATAGATTGTGTTGAAAATAATAATATATCTACGTACCCATCATCTTATGGAGTTCCATTACCTGCGGTCTATTCTGTTGAGCTGTCTAAATGACAGATCAGATGTTATGGCCTATAAGGTTATTTGAGCGAAAAATCCCAGCTGGTTATTGCCCAGGTAGCTTAATAGGTAAAGAATTGGCCTTGTAAGCCAAGTATCTGGATTCGATTCCCAGCCTGGTTAATTTTTAGCTCAGTTGTCTATATTCAATTCGTATAATGAATAAATATTCAATTAATTATTTACATAATTTAAGAAAAATACTCAGGTCATGATGGGTGCAAAGAATACGTGAAAAATGAGACATACACTATCTAAATACTTTGAAAGTTTTTTTAAGAAAAAAATTTAACAAATAAGGTTGTTTTTTTTGCACAAAAAATATTTTTAGCATATTTCTCATTATTTCTCAGTCTTTCCTGCCACATAACTTAATAAAGGTACAATTTATCTTTTTCAGGTCAGATTCAGTTTTAATTTTAGGTGAATGTTACTTTAAAGTAAAATAACAAAAAACAAAACTTTCAAAATTTTTTACTGAAAACTAATGAACAGGTCAGGAGTTATTTGCTTTTTATCAAAATGACAACTATTACAATTATGCAAAAATTTTACAGATTTTATTTTATTACTAAATGCTAAAACAAAATAAATGTGACAACAGTAAATGCAACGACATAAACAGGGTTCATAATCAATTTTAAGAAAAATAAATAAAATGCAAGATATTTTTAAGGGGTACCTATTTAAAATGAGAAAAAAAATGTTTTAAATAAATGATTATTAGCTAATCTTTTAGAAAAAATCTTGTACAAACAAAACATTTTCCCCTATATCAATCATAAGATGTCATTCTAGTTGTCAATGTCTACAATTCTTTGGAACACATTTCAAAAGATCAAGAAATTTATCCTGTATGCGTCAAGAGATGTTTCCCCAGATTACTATTCAGAGAAAATGTCTTGGAACATACTTCACAAGCAAAAGGTTTTTCTCCTGTATGCTTCAAGAGATGGGTTCTTAGATGACCATTCTGAGAAAATGCTTTGGAACATATTTCACAAACAAAAGGTTTTTCTCCTGTATGAGTCAATATATGTTTTTTCAAAGTACTTCTATCAGAAAATCCTTTAAAGCATATTTCACAAACAAAAGGCTTTTCACCTGTATGAATCACGAGATGCCTGTTTAGACTACTCTTCAGAGAAAATCTCTTGGAACATACTTCACAAGAAAAATGTTTTTCTCCTGTATGCATCAAGAGATGTGTTCTTAGATTACCATTATTCGAAAATCCTTTGCAACATATTTCACAAATAAAAGGTTTTTCCTTTGTATGGGTCAAGAGATGCGTTCTTAGAAGAACATTATTATAAAACCCTTTGGAACATATTTCACAAACAAAAGATTTTTTTCCTGTATGCATCAAGAGATGTGTTCTTAGATTACCATTATTCGAAAATCCTTTGGAACATATTTCACAAATAAAAGGTTTTTTTGATATTTTTCCTGTATGCATCAAGAGATGTGTTTTTAGATTACCATTAGTCGAAAATCCTTTGGAACATATTTCACAAACAAAAGGTTTTTCTCCTGTATGCGTCAAGAGATGCCTTTTTAAATTACTACTCTTAGAAAATTCCTTGGAACATATTTCACAAATAAAAGGTTTTTTTCCTGTATGTAACAAGAGATGTTTTCTCAAAGTACTGTTATCACAAAATTCCTTCGAACATACTTCACAAACAAATGGATTATCACCTGCATGAATGGTTTTTAGATGTTTTCTTAGGTATCTTCTCTGAGAAAATGTTTTAGAACATAATTCACAAATAAAAACTTTTTCTTCTGTATCAATGGAAGAATGTTTTTCTTTATCTTCATTTTGAGGAAGAAAGTGCTGTTGACTGGAGCAAGAATTTTCTTCCATAATCAATGACATTTTCCTTTATGAAAAAGTTTTGTTTTGGATGATAACAGGAACTTCTTCAAACAATCAGTAGTTATCAGATTGATGCCATTTTCATCCAAGGAAAAGACTTATTGGACTTCAGCGAGAAAGTTTTATCTACCTTTGAATCTGAAAACAGAAAAATAAAATAAAATAAAGAAAAGATTTTTAAACAAACTGCACTAATTTTTAACTCTTAATTAAGTAGCCAATTTTACAAATTTCATTTCCTTAAACGGCACAAATTCGTTAAATTCGTCTCATTCGTTAAATTTTCACTTTCTGTAATCTAAGGCATGTGGACATGACTTGAGAGTAGATACAGATGTGTGTCGATAAGTAGAAATGCTGACTCTGTTCCACCTATATCTTCTCTGCAATTTATAAGATAGGGGGCTTTACACATACAACACTTTAGGGGCCGAGAAGAGGGGGGGGGGTCTAGCATTGTGAATTATCTCTAAGAGGAATTTGGGATTCTTCTTTTGATATCAATATCATTTTGGATCCAACCAATTTTGTGATGTGACAAAGAAATACTCTTAAAAGTTGTAAATTTGAGTGTGGAACTTTCAGAACTGTTTTTGAAGTAATAACTACTGAACTGTTAAACAAATTCTTGCAAAATTCACAAAATTTTCCAATATTTTGCATGCATGCATTTAATATTACTTAGAACTTCTAGAAAACCTTGCCAGCCAGCAAAATGAAACCTACAGCTGAAAATTGTTTGGATGAATTTATGGACTGCAAAAATAGTCGATTCCTGTTACTTCAGTGTATTTTTATATTTTTTCCTATAGAATTAAGAAATAGATTAAAGGGAAGAAAGTTTAATATAGAATAGAACTTACATAAAAGTCTTAAAAAAAAAAAGCTTTTAGCATATCTCTATATTCTGCAATTTTTGAAATCTACCTAAAAATTCACTTGCAAGTAAAATTAAGAAAAATGATGCATTTCCCCAGTATTGGGTATGTACGCTTTTAACGAGAGATTCCATTTTGACCAATGTTTCAAGCCAGGAATATCCTTACTTGCGAAATCATGAAGCTGTCAGGGAGTTATGTGTTTCTCGTAGGTTCTTTTGCTCTTATTCTCTCCTCATGCAGAATCGTAATATCAAACTGAATTGAATTTCGGAATTCAGGCATCTCGAATATGCAGAATGTCTGTTACTTTTTTACGGCTGCTCAGAGGCAGGTGGAATAGCATTTAGAATGCGGAATAGGCATTGGCGGATGTAAAAAGATATTGTATGTTAAATATTTATTGTGTTTTATAATGTAAATTACATTATTTGTGAATAATTTTTAAAATTAATCCCTTTTTCGAATCTAAATGTGAATGTTTCCAGCAGATTGATTTATAATAATTATTATTATCTCCCGAAATGAAGGTAAAAGTTAGTTTTATTTTGTAACATGGTTAAAAAGTATATATTCTATTTTAGATTCTAGATTAGACCCTATATTTATTATGTATTCAGATTTTATACAGTAAATTTATATATTTAATGCTATCCAAATATTGATGTGCCATTCGAATTGTTTAAATGACTTAGCAATATTTGATAGTAGGTTTCGAATTGGTATTTTTGGCATTGAATTTAAATAATAAATTTTATTTATCTATTTTAAGGCTATATCTGAGTTACTCAACTACTACCCCCTCCCCCTTTTCTACTTTTTAAAAATTCTTTTGCAAATTTAAAATGTGATTAATTTTTTTACTTACTTTAACTTAAGTTGCATTTAATTCTCACAAAATATATAGGCACTGCAAGAGCTACTGTATTTTATGAAGAATTGTTGTGATGTTTAAGAATTTGAATATATATTTTTTTTCAAATACATCCTTTATTTATTTATTTTTTTTTACATTTAAAATTGGGATAAAATAACAATTTCTTAAGATTGTTGTCAAGTCTCCTGCTCAATTCATATAGATGGGTTTTACATGCAGAATTATCCAATTTGCTCTGAATTTTGTATATAGGTTCATTCCGATAAG
Source organism: Maratus speculifer (assembly GCA_964019185.1). NCBI lineage: Eukaryota > Metazoa > Arthropoda > Arachnida > Araneae > Salticidae > Maratus > Maratus speculifer. Next base: position 4,221,287 of record CAXHSM010001376.1, on the reverse strand, counting down.
GTATTTTCTTGATTAATTTTGGGAGTTCATTGATTAAATATTAAGGGGAGAGGAAAGCTACCTCCCTTAATTTATATAAATGGGTTTTTCATGCAGAATTATCAGATTTGTTAAAAATTTTGTATATAGGTAGATTCTGATGAAGCTCTTTTCTGATTAAGTATACGGGGGGGGGGGGGAGTAGAGTAATCTTCTCCTCAATTAAGTAAATGGGCTTTTAAGGCAGAAATATTTGATTTGCTCAAAATTTCATTCTCAAAATGAAATTCAATTTCATTCTATGTCATTCTGACATATATGAAAATTTTAATTTTTTTCCCCCTCAAAGGATAGTTGAAGTAGATCTATGCAACAACCATTTTTTGATTGGTCTACAGATATTTTTAATTAAGTCACTTTTACTTTTGGAACCAGTTTTGAAATAGGAACTTTCCTAATAAGAAGAAAACAAACCAAAATCAAAGCAGTAAAAATGAGCCTGGTTAGAGATTGTCCTGAGCAATCCTATAAAAAACAGCCATTCAATAATTTTAAAATCAAATCGTGAAATTTGAAAATAATGCCCTTATAGAATTAACATTAAAATTCTTGTTATTTTGCATGACTGAAGTAACCTCTTAAGAGCCTACACTAGTCACAGAAAGAAACACTTATGCTAATGTTATACTTATGGGAAGATTAATTAGATTTCTTATCTCATTTTATTTTTTTAACATAGGGTGTACCTGAAGTTGATAAATGTTACTGTATACATTTGTAGTACAGTTCACTCTTTCAAATCCATAACACTAAAATACATACAAAACTTATGGATGAAAACAATGAAAATTCAGTTTGGATATAGGGACAAAATTTGAATTTTTCAGTTCATATATCATTCCATGTATATTTTAATTTGTAATTTTTGTTAATATTACTGAATGTATGTTTTTTCATGAAGGAAGAATAAAATTATTCCTGAAAAAATTCAAAATCCTAAAATCCGCACATAATTTATGGATGTAAACAATGAACATTCAGATCAGATATAGGGACAAAATTTGACTTTTTCAGTTCATATATCATTTCTATATATTTTTTTTAATTTGTAATTTTTGTTAATACAGTAGATTCCCTCAAATCCCCACAGCTTAGGACCAGAGGTTGTGCGGATTTTAGAATTTTGCAGATTTCTGGTCATGGCTTTGTTTACATTTTTTAATCAATAATTTGAGTGCAATTACTATATGCACTATTGCATTACTATTAAGCGCAATTGGAACTATAATGAATGCTTACAATATAATAAAATATTAAAAGAAGTAATAAACTAAAATAATAAAAATTTAGATAGTTTTAAAAATGATAATAGTACTAATGGCAAAGGTCAAGTTAATAATCAATAGTGTATGATTAAATATTCATTATAAAGATGAGATGTATTTTTCCAAAATTATTCAACAAAACTTGCCTCATAAAAGTACTTTAATAATTCACATCAAAATCATAAAACAAGGATTTTTTTTTCAAGTTTAGCCAGGCTTAATAATCAAAAAATCTTGATTAGTGCATAAATATATTTTGTAAGAAGATTTTGATTACCAGTAATATTAGCAATATCTTGAATTTTTTCCAAAAAAATTTATTCTTCCTTCATGAAAAAATTATCAATAGAGAGTTATTAAGAAAATTACAAAATAAAAAATATATGGAGTTGATGCAAAACTTAAAAAATCAAATTTTTATCAATATCTGAACTGAAAGTTTCATTGTTTACATCCATAAAATATGTGCGGATTTTAGAGTGTTGTGGATTTCTGGTTTGCGGATTTGAGGGAGTCTACTGTATTACTGAATGGATGTTTTTTATGAAGGAATAATAAAATTATACCTGAAAAAATTCAAGATATTGCTGATATCACAATCTTCATTCCAAAAATAACTATGTATTAGTTAATCTTTTTTTGGTAAAGTCTGGCTAAACCTGATATAAAACTTCCTTATTTTATGATTTTAATGTGAATTCGTAATGTACATTTTTGAGGCAAGTTTCATTGAATAACTTACGAAAAATACATTTCATTTTTATAATGAATATTTAGTCATACATTATTGGTAATTAACTTGACATTTAATTACAATAGACTCCCTCAAATCCCCAAACCAGAAATCTGCAAGTCTCTAAAATCTGCGCATATTTTGCGGATGTAAACGATGAAACATTCAGTTCAGATGTAGGTGCAAAATTTGACTTTTTTAGTTTTATATCAATTCCATATATTTTTCAATTTGTAATTTTTTTTAAGGTTATTGAATTCATGTTTTTTCAGGAAGAAAGAATAATTTATTTCTGAAAAAATAAAGACATTGCTGATATCACTGGTAATCACAATCTTACCAAATATATTTATCTATTAATCAAGCTTTTTTAGTTATTAAGTCTGGCTAAACCTGAAATAAAGCTTCATTATTTTATGATCTTGATGTGAATTAGTAATGTACCTTTATGACACAAGTTTCATTGAATAATTTAGGGAAAACACATTTCATCTTTATAATGAATATTTAATTGTACATTGTTTATTAATTTGACCTTTGTTTTTAGTATTTTTATCATTTTAAAAACTGTCTAAGTTTCTTATTATTTTAGTTTATTACTTATTTTAATATTTTAACATATTGTAAGCATTCATTATACGTTTGATTTCATTATTAATTACATTCAAATTACTTTTAAAAAAATGTAAACAAAGCAATGACCAGAAATCTGCAAAATTCTAAAATCTGTAAAACCTCTGGTCCCAAGCTGTGCGGATTTGAGGGAGTCTACTGTACATTAAATGACTGTTTAAAAAGTGTAAACAAAGCAATGATCAGAAATCCACAAAATAATCTGCAAAACATCTAGTCCCAAGCCGTATGAATTTGAGAGTGTCTACTGTATAAGCATCATACTTTATAATAAATTACCTTGTAAAAGAATATATCTCAAATGATGACCCTTACATCTAACTCAATAATGCAGTAAGTGGCAAATTACGTACAATTAATATACAGTAGACTCCCTCAAATCCCCATTTTCCTAAATTATTAAGTGAAATTTTCCTCATAAAGTTTCATAACTCATCCACATCAAAATCACAAAATAAAAAAGTTTTATTCCATGTTTAGCCAGACTCAGTAACCAAAAAAGATTGATGAATACATAAATATGTTTGATAAGAAAATTGTGATGACCAATGATATCTCGATTTTTTTCAGAAATTTTTTTTCCTTCATGAGAAAATATCAATTCAGTCATATTAACAACTATTACAAATTAAAATGTATATGAAAATGATAATAAGCTAAAAAAGTCAAACTTTGTCCCCTGAATGTTTCATTGTTTACATCCATAAAATATGTGCAGATTTTAAAGTTGCAGATTTGAGAGAGTCTACTGTATATCTAAACTCACTTTACTATATTTAGGGAACAAAAGGAAAAATAAAGTACAGTTGAAGTTCAATAATCTGCACACGTTGTGTCCAAAGGTTGTGCGGATTATGGAGTATTCTGGATTATAGAATATTATGTATTATACATCATTTTATTATTCTAAGACAGCATTTTAAATTTTTAATCAGTGTATCATGAAAAAATAAATATGAAATCTAATAATTAATTTAATATATTACCTCAAAAAATGCCTTTTTAAAGTTATTTTATTTAAAAAATTACATATATGTGCATTTAAATAAATGCATATGTTCCGTAATGCTGCAATCCATTTTTTACTATTAATAAAATAAAAGAGTTATGTTAAAAAATGAATTTTTTTATGACTTTCTTGAAATTTTTTTATTATTTGTTTTAAAAAATCATTTTTGGATGACGAATTTGTAAATTTTCTAAAATGTATATTTCATTGTTTATATTCATAAAGTAACGCAAATTATAGAAAATTGTGGATTATGGGAGCACGGATTATCGATCTTTGACTGTAAATAAGATATACAATCTGTTTTAAAGTGAAAATTATTAACTATACTACGTGAAAGTTCAACCAGAACAAAATTTAATAAATTAGTGCCGTTTTGCGTTACATGATTAATAGTAATTTTGCATGCTGGTATAAGAACTACTACCATCTACTGGTATAAGAAGATTCTAGTCACCTGTGTTTTGTGAGCTGCATATTATATAAAATAAAAGTTAGAGAAGAGGCTTGTTTTTTCCTTCTCACAAAAACCTGAGGACTTCTCCAAGAATTTTACAAAAAAAAAAAAAAAATGGTTATTTTAAAAAGGGAAATCGTAATGGAACTTAGTTACAGTCAAGGATTGAAAATACTCGCACCCATAATCCGCAATTTTCTATAATTTATGATATTTTACAAATGTAAACAGTTAAGAAAATTCACAAATTTGTACTCTAAAAATGATTTTTTTGTAACAAATAATAAAAAAATTGAAAAAAATCATAATCTACTTTTTAAAATATAATTGTTTTATTTTATTAACAGTAAAAAACAAACTGTATTATGAAACATATGTAATTATTTTTTTTTTAAATGCACATATATGTTAATTTTTTTAGTAAAATAACTTTAAAGAGGCATTTTTTGATATAGCACATTAAGTTAATTACTAGATTTCATATTTATATTTTCCTATTATAATGGTTATAGAATTAAAATATTGTCTAGGAATAATAAAATGGTGCATAATCCATAATACTCTATGATCCACAATATTCCATTTTCTGCACAACCTTTGGCCTCAATTTGTGCAGATTATAGAACTTTGACTGTATATAGAATAAATAGAAAATCTTTTTTAAGTTGCATAAACACAAACTATCATTTGATTTTATATATTTGCATATTTATTTGTTTTAAGTTTTGTTATGAAATAAAAATTTTAAAATTTATAAAATAAAATTATTAAGAACAAGTTAGCAACTTAAATACTTATATCAGAGTCGAAACCCGCCCAATTCCTTGAATGAAAATGTTTAAAAATTTTATTGACTGAACTATACGAATATAACATCAATAATTATGAAAATTTTATTTTTATTAATTATAACTAATATAATCATAATTAATAATAGGAAATATTATAAGAAACACAGCCAAATGGTGTAGGAGTGCAAATCATAACAAAATATGTCACAAATTGACCGAATCACCAAGCATTTACATTCTATAATCTAAACAAAAGGTATTCAAGCAAAATAGTTCAGCATTTTTATTTTTAAATATTTACTATATTGCTTTTCTCACTCTTAGAGGGCAGATGCTATTTTACCTGCACAAATGATGCTTTTATATATATTTTATTATAAATATCAATCATTAACAGTACTGTGTGAATTGGGTATGCGGAAATTTAGGGGGCGACACATTGAATCTTTGGTGTGGGCGCAGTTTTTTCTTCGCACGCCACTCAGCATTAAATATGTCTATTTATCGACGCATATTTTTTCTTCGTAATTCATTTTGAGTTTACTTATTTGTGGTTTAACAGATTTAACTGATGTGCAAATCCTTTTTAACTTGCTGTGTACGTTTTTCATTGCACATTATTTTTTATGTTACGTATTTTGTAGCATATCATAAAAATATATCGTACAAATTACACAACTTCCATAATTTTAGAAATTATTGTGATAAATAAACTTACCTTAAAAAAATATTTTGATAACAGCATATAACACTGCAATAATCTATTCCAGAGTTATAGATCCAGCAATAATTTATTTTTAGCTGTGCAAGGCATGTGCGTTATAACATAATTAAAATTATTCGATTATTTACTTAAATAAAATATTGATTTATTTTTTGTGTTAGAATTTTTATCCAGAAGTATATATTTTTCTAACTCCTCGCTTCCAAATTTTTTCTGAGACACATGCCAAGTTCCAGCCTCCTTGGCGTACCGTAAAAACAAATCAACAAAATCAGTTTATTATTCATTTTTAAAATGGTGCGTGCATTATTATTATATTAGTATTATTAAAGGTTTGCGGAGTAGATGCTGCAGCAAATAAGGCGCATGCAGTTTATCAAAATACCTATTTATCGAATCCTAAGCAGTTCATCACATTGATTATGACTCATTCACATTGATTCAATCATGTCTCCTAAAGCTGTTAAATAGATTGTTGCAGTATCTTATCTGATAATTTTTATGAAAACATTTGTTTAAGGTAAGTTTATTTATTATAAAGCTGCCAACAAGACAAATTGGAAATCAGTAAGATTTTTAATATGCAAATTTACTTGTTTTTAACACGTAACAGTGATGATACATACAGTGTGTGTAGTGTCCATGTTTATATAAAATATTTATGTGTATGAAATGTATTTCTACAGTGAAAAAGTATATTTTCTTCGTTAAAGTTATCTTAATTTGTCCAAGAGTAGTTATAGTTTTTTTTCTTATGGTATGTTTTGTAAAAAAAATTCGTGAAATTATTTTTTTGTGAAGAATAACATTTTGTCTGGAAAGATTAAATACAGTTTCTCAAATTTGAACCAAACATTTATTAATATTTTTCTTTAATACTTGAGCTATATATTTCTTTTCTGTCGGGCTTATTTTCTTTAAAGAATAAACATTTGTGAAGTACCTGTTTTATTGAAAAGAATTTTTTGAAGGGACCTTTTTTATTGAAATGAATTTTATGAAGGGACCTGCTTTATTTCAATGAATTTTGTGATGCAATCTGTTTCATTGGAAAGAATTTCGTGAAAGGGCTTGTTTTATTAAATTGATTTATTGATTGATCCACCCCTTATCTTTATAAAGATGTAAAAACATAAATAAATCTGTTAAAAACGTATTACATTTATAATGGAATTTTAGAATATTTAATTTTAACTGGTAAATCTTTCATTCTCTTGATTTGAAATACATAATTTAAGTAATTCCAGAATACTTTTGCAATATTACTTTGCCTTGGCTTTTTTTTAACCATTTGGAAAACAGTTGTTGTTTTCGTTCAAGAATGGACCCTTGTGGTATTCACATTTTATGTTTATATATATTTTTTCTAATTCGAGGAATATTAGTGAATTTAAAAAAATACGAGAAAAAATGAGATGAAGAATATTATCACATTTTGTAGTAAAATTCGAAAATATTTATATACCTTTCATCAGAACGGATATTTCGAGCATCTGAAAAAAAAAATAGTTCCGGATAATCAAGTTTACTGATATTCAATAGGCTTCTTTCCATTCTTACATACTAAGTTCAAACCAAATTTCAAGTCTCTATCTCAATTTGTTTGGGAGATGGAGCGTTTACAGACAAACAGACACACACACAAAAACAGACCGACTGCAGACTTTTTTTTTCAAAAAGTATGTTTTTTGAATCTCCAGTATCTGAAACATGTAAATCCATCAAAAAAAATTTCGATTTTCAAAATGTTTGCAAGACTTAACTTATCCTGTACATAAATGGAAAAAATAAATAAATAAAAGACATTATATGAAAGTTTCTCTTTTAAACCAAAACATTAGATTTTATTATCAAGTCCACTGATTATGATATTTGGAACGATCACAAAAAGGAAATACAGTAGACTCCCTCAAATCCTCACAGCTTGGGACCAGAGGTTTTGCGGATTTTAGAATTTTGCGGATTTCTGGTCATTGCTTTGTTTATATTTTTTAAACAGTAATTTGAGTGTAATTAATAATGAAATCAAAAGTATAATGAATGCTTACAATATAATAAAGTATTAAAATAAGTAATAAACTAAAATAATAAAATTTAGATATTTTTTAAAATGATTAAAATACTAAAAGGAAAGGTCAAGTTAATAATCAATAATGTACATTTAAATAAGAGGAAATGTGTTTTTCATAAATTATTCAATGAAACTTGCCTCATAAAGGTACATTACTAATTCACATCAGGATCATAAAATAATGAAATTTTATTTCAGCTTTAGCCAGACTTAATAACTAAAAAAGCTTGATTAATACATAAATATATTTGGTAAGATTGTGATTACCAATGATATTAGCAATATCTTTATTTTTTTCAGAAATAAATTATTCTTTCTTCATGAAAAAACATGAATTCAATAACCTTAACAAAAATTATAAATTAAAAAAATGTATGGAATTGATATGAAACTGTAAAAATCAATTTTTGCACCAACATCTGAATTGAATGTTTCATTGTTTACATCCATAAAATATGTGCGGATTTTAGAGAGTTGCAGATTTTAGAAGTGCGGTTTTGAGGGAGTCTACTGTAATTGAATGTTGAACTGATTTATTGTAAATATATATATGTGTATAAACAGAATTTATTTAAAAGTTGTTTTTAATCTCTGAAAAAATTATTTTCCAAATGGTAGTTCTAATTTGTTAAATGTTTTTTTTTTTTTCAATGATTGCAATTTATTATTATTATTATTATTATTTTAAATTTTGTACAGTTTTGGCTTCCAAAAGTGTTTGTTGTTGCAAAAAGATATAAACAGTCATGAAAATAAACCTGATGAATGTTTATTCTTATTTTTACAAATAATAACGCATATGGTTTATACACACTGAGGTACCCAACTGGCATCAAAATGTCATTTATTTGCTTGACAGATTTATCATATAAATGTTATAGTAAATTCTTTTCTTCTAAAATTATTGCCATTTATTCAGAATTATTTCCTTTTTCAAATATCAGAAAATGTTTAACTTATCAGTTTATTTTGTTTTCATTTTGAAATAAAAATAATGTGCTGTTATTGCATGCTATATGCAACAAGTAATAGAAATGGATTTTCAAAAATCTAAAAGATTTTCGCGAAACCCAGTTCTTATATGACATTTCTTTATACATTTTATTAATTTATAGTAAAATTATTATTTTTTATACACCACTTGCATCTTCTTGTATATAAAAATAAGTAAAAGTGGCTTGTTTACTCAAAATAAATTTTGTAAGTCTTTAAAAAATGGCTTGAGTATATGAAACAAGGAGTGCGAGAAAATTTGACTTGTCTCACCAAACTCATTTTCTCTAACTCGACAAAGTCCCTGTACTGAAAAGATACCAATTTAATTTTAAATTCTAAAAAGAAATAAATAAAAATGTTTGTTATTGTTGTTCTTTTTACTAAATTAATTTAAAATTATTTTTATATATATATACAGTAGACTCCCTCAAATCTGCACTCCTGAAATCCACAACTCTCTAAAATCCGCACATATTTTACAGATGTAAACAATGAAACAGTCAGTTCAGATGTAGGTGCAAAATTTCCCTTTTTTAGTTTTATATCAATTCCATACGTTTTTTAATATGTAATTTTTGTTAAGGTTATTGAATTGATGTCTTTTCATGAAGAAAGACTAATTTATTCCTGAAAAAATAAAGATATTGCTGATATCATTGGTAATCACAATCTTACCACATATACTTATGTATTATAATCAAGCTTTTTTAGTTATTAAGTATGGCTAAACCTGAAATAAAGCTTCATTATTTTATGATTCTGGTGTGAATTAGTAATGTACTTTTATGAGGCAAGTTTCACTGAATAATTTAGGAAAAACACATTTCATATTTAAAATTAATATTTAATTGTACATTAATGATTAACTTGACCTTTGCTTTTAGTATTTTAATCATTTTAAAAATTATCTAAATTTTTATTATTTTAGTTTATTACTTATTTTAATATTTTAGTATATTGTAAGCATTCATTATACTTTTGATATCATTATTAATTACATTCAAATGACTGTTTAAAAAGTGTAAACAAAGCAATGACCAGAAATCCACAAAACCTCTAGTTCCAAGCTGTGCAGATTCGAGGGAGTCTACTGTATTTTTAACTTACTTTCATATACATTCTTTCATATATTCTTTCGTTAACAAAAATGTAGAAAAATGCATTAAATACATTAAAAAGTACAAAAATATTTAAAAATATCTTTTAAATGCAGGCAGTTTTAATTAAATTACTGTTAGTTCAATTATGAAAGGTAAATGGATTTCAGTGGGAATTCTGAAGAATTACCGTAAAATACCGTTAATCCGCCCCCCCAAACGAAAAGAAAAATCGTACAATAGTTAGGGGAGGGCGCTTACACGGGATTTTTTCGCGATCGTTCAACAGAATTTACAGGAATGAATCATCATAAAATGAATGAATCGTTGAATGAATCATAAATATTTATACTTGAAAAAATTTGGGTTTTTTTCTTTTTTAAACGTAAATTCTGTCGAAAAAACGCAGAAAAAAGGAGAAATTAGTAAAAAAAAGCCAAAACAAGCATGAAATCAATTAAAAAATCTTGAAAAAACGCGCATTTCATCAAAGATTCATGATTCGTTCATTTCAAAATGATTGATCTTGCTCTCAATCGCCTTTGAGAATCGGGAGGGAGGGCGCTTTCTCAGGATTTTTTGAAAATTTCAAATTCTTTATAAAGTGGGGAGGGGGCATTTGATCGGGAAGGGCGGATTAACGGTATTTTACGGTAACCAGTTATTGACAGTCTATATCAGTTGGTTTCATATATGGCTACTTACATTTGTCGCTAAATTTCATGATATTTTGTCAAGTTGACCAAAGTTTGACGATATTTTGTTAAGTTGGCTAAAATTTTATGATATCCTTGTAACCCTGTCATGAGTAACAAATATTCATTGTATAACCTAATGCTGATTTCTTCATGACAAATAAAAGTCGAATGTGAAAACTCTAAGTTAATTCTAATTTTTAAAAAAACTATATTCAATTCCTGTATTGCTCCCAGGAATACGTAAATATTCTAAATTTCAAAGCTCTATGTCAACAGGAAATGAATGAAAAATGGGCATAGATGTCATATATGCACTAGGGTTTCTAATTGGTGTCAAAATGGTGTTATTGTTCTTGAGACAGTAATTTGGCTATTATTGTTTATTTATATATAAAGTGCTTATTTTCTTTCATTTTTTTTAGATTAAATGTTTGTTTCTATAGTTATTAATTACTTTTATTATTTACTGTAAATTCTCTTTAAAACAATAGAAAATAATTTTAAAATGTATATGAAACTGGTATTTGAAAACGAGGTTTTGTCAAATGTGTATTACAAAAAAAAAAAAAAAAAAACTGCACCAAATCTAGTGCACATATGACCTCTGTGCTGAAAAATGAGTTACATGAATTCCACATACAAAATATTAGGTAAATGAAAGCATGTAATAAAATTAAATAAAACAATAAGAAATGATGCCATAAATCGAAATATCTTATTAAAATGCATAATTGTTTCTAATTTTCACCACAAAATATAAAATATTCTTTTGGTGATTAAAATATCCTATTGAAAGATTATCTCAAAATAAAAGTTTTTTACACCCTTTTTTTTTAAGTAGGAAAAAAAAAAGAACAGATTTTTCTCTTTGCTTGTTTAAATTATAATATGTTTTCATGCATTTCAATATTACTGCATGCATAAATGTAGTAAATGTCCACCTCTTTCACTGTGTCTGAACGCTTTGTATTTACTCCATGTATTCCAATTCGATTGTCTCCGAAAACATCCAATCGATGAAATCGATACATGCCAAATTTCTGTGACGTCAGCAAATAAATTGTGTGTTTTTTATCAGTTTTTTAAATATAATTTTTTAGCTATTTGGAACTAATTTTTTGTAATAAGTGCATTCAGTAGGTTACCTTCATAGGTACCTTCTGGTACAAACAGAATTGAAATCTGACAAGTAGTTTTCGAGATTTCCTTGACGAAAGTATTTTGTTTGACTTTTAATATCATTTTGTAGTTGTTATCTCCAAAAAGTAATATTGCACTGTGTTTTAGCCTTCGCTTCGCTCAAACAATAAGTTTTAGTTTATACCTTTTATCCATGAAATATATAAAGAACATAATTTAATTTTTTTCCGTCTTTTTTTTTCCTAACAGAATTTTAAGTACGGCCAAATTTAATGATCAATCACAAAATAGGGTATGCAATACTATTTTGAGTAAATAAATTTTTTTGAAAAATTTTCAGAATTTTTTAATTAAAATTTTTTACTAGGACTTCCCTCAGAGGGATTAGTCTGAGCGATATTGCTGAGAATACACATTTAATAACTTGCGATAAGTAAAGAAAATGAGATGTTACCTTTAATTGGTCATTCATTGTGATAAAATATAATGATGAAACTAAGCTTATCGAATCGTAGAACTACAAAATCTTGTTGCATATACTATTTTTATAAAAGAAAAGCAAACCATGCTTTTCTTTTATACAACCTTCACTAAATTTGAATCCGATTAAAATAAAAAGAATATTGCCCAGTTAAACTGATGGCATTGAGCTCACAGGCTACGCATACTAATTGTACATTACAGCCTTGTATTTTCGTTAATTCCGTTCGAAAAAAAAAAAATAAGAAGGGGAAACAGCTCTCCCCTTTCTCCTTTTTTATACTTAATCATTGAACTTCCTAAACTATCAAGTACATGCTTTATCATATTAAAAAATCTATATCCAAAATTCAGAGCAAATTGGATAATTCTTAATAAAAACGCATTTAGCATTTATATAATTTAAGAGGAGTTATTCCCCTCTTTTATACTTAACCATTAAACTTCCAAAACTATTCAGAGATTTGAACGAAATCTGACAATTCTGATTGAAAAATCCATTTATGCAAGTTAAGGGGAGGGGCATTAGAACCCCCGTTCCCCCTGTTTATACTTATTCAATGAACACCTAATAACAGCCACGGACTCGCCTCATCAGAATGATCCTATATCTAAATTTTGAACGAAAACTGTTAATTCTGCATGAAAATCCCGTTTATATCAATTAAGGGGGGGGATGAGCTCCCCGTTCCCCCTGTTTATACTTATTCAATGAACGCATAATAACAGTCACGGAATCGCCTCATCAGAATGATCCTATATCTAAATTTTGGACAAAAAGTGTTAATTCTGCATGAAAAACCCGTTTATATCAATTAAGGTGAGGGGTATGAGCCCCCCGTTCCCCCTGTTTATACTTATTCAATGAACACCTAATAACAGCCACGGTATCGCCTCATCCGAATGATCCTATATCTAAATTTTGAACGAAAACTGTTAATTCTGCATGAAAATTCCGTTTATATCAATTAAGGGGGGGCATGAGCCCCCCGTTCCCCCTGTTTATACTTATTCAATGAAAACATAATAACAGTCACGGAATCGCCTCATCAGAATGACCCTATATCTAAATTTTGGACAAAAACTTAATTCTGCATAAAAATCCTGTTTATATCAATTAAGGGGGGGGGGCATGAGCCCCCCGTTCCCCCTGTTTATACTTATTCAATGAAAACATAATAACAGTCACGGAATCGCCTCATCAGAATGATCCTATATCTAAATTTTGGACAAAAACTGTTAATTCTGCATGAAAAACCCATTTATATCCATTAAGGGGAGGGGCATGAGCCCCCCGTTCCCCCTCTTATACATATCGAATGAACTCTAAAAACTAATCAGGGAAGCGCCTTATCAGGATATACCTATATACAAAATTTCAAGTGGATCCGATATTTTTATCATGAGTTATCGCGTTACACACGAACGCACATACATACAGAACGGACGGGCACATAAGCTCTCAGGCTATGATAGCCTGTGAGCTAAAAAGTACCGTGATTAATTAAAATGTTATAGGCAGAGCTGCCAAGTCTCCGGCATTTTGGGTACCGGTATTTTAATACAGAAAATGTTTTATTAAATTGGAACATTCTGCGGATTTAAAAAATAACTTTTCCTATAAGAAAATTCTGCTATGCAATAAGCGAGGGTTTGGCATCTCTGTATAGGAATATTTCGTAATCTACTTTTTAACCTTAAAAAAAGCAACGACCATTTTTCGGGTACAAAAAGTATTGCTAATTGTTCCATTTTGCATACAAGGTACTGATTGTAATATTGATATATCTTTGGTGATAAATTTCCAATAATTTTTCAAATCCCATTTATTTCATTAAAATTATAAATCTTTTATTCATTTAGTTTAAAATAAATGGTCTTTAACTAATTTCATAATATTTTTGAAATATCACTTTTCATTGGCCATTTTTTAAAGTATTTAGAAAATGGTTGTTGTTTTCAGTCAAATATAGACTTTGGTCTGTCCAAATTTTATTTTATTATTATTATTATTTATAAATGGTGGAGAAATATTCATACTTAATCCATAACGTACATAATATATGACTCTGTTATTACATAAGTCACCTTTTTATTATCATAAAAATTATATTTTTACTGATTTTTATTAACTCAATAGGAAAAATTTTGTGTTTTGAGCAATAGATGTCCGCATTTCCTTTATTTATTTATTTTAACAAAATTCTTTGTATTTAGAAGAATTTTTACTTAAATAGGAAATCCAAATGTCGCTGTTAATAAAGAAGAAAGTTACAAAAAAGGGTACAAAACGAGTAGACACATACTATCAAATATGGAAAAACGACGAATCCAAAAAAGACGTCGTATGAAATATCATCTTTTAAAGCAAAAAAACGAGGTCTGATTATCGAGCCTACTGATTACAAAATGTGCATTACATTAAAAAAAAAAAAATGCTGCAAATATTGACTATTTTTTCTTTTGTGCAGTTTTGGCTTCGAAAGGTGCGCTATGTTGCAAAAAGATATAAGCGCCTATGAAAACGCACCTGGTAAACGTTCATGCTCAGTTTTACAAATAAATATGGCACATATATGCCCTATATACACCAAGGTACCTAATTGGTGCCAAAATGATGTTTAGTTGCCTAACATGCTGGTTATCATATAAATGTTCTAATAAATTGTTTGTTCTAAAAATATTATCATTTATTGATTGTTATATCTTTTTTAATAACAGAAAATGTTTCGTTTATTCCTTTTTTTTACATTTAGAAATAAATAAATAATGTGTTGTTATAGCATGCTATATGCATCTGGTAATCAAAACGATGTTTTCGCCTAATTGGCATAAAAAATCTCGCCAAACCCGGTGCTTATATCTCTAGTATATTATCTCAAGTATTTTATTTATGTATACTATAATTGTTTTTACATACCACTTACTTCTTCTGGTATATAGAAATAGGTAAGTGGCTCCTTTATGCAGTATAAATTGTATAAAACTTTAAAAAATAGCCCCGTTGCCCCTTTTTGGATCGAATTAAAAAAAATCAATGTCTAATTCCAGTATTGCTCCCAGGTATGCATACATACTCCATATTTCAAAGTTGTATGCCAACAGGAAATGTAACCCGGCTTTATTTATTTATTATTTGTTTATTTACTCATAAAATGTTATTACATTTACTTTCAGTTCCTTCTTTTAATTATATAAAATATTTCTTTTTATAGTTATTAATTATTATTATTATTTTATTTACTGTAAGTTCTTTTTGAAAATAGAAAATAATTTAAAAATGTGTATGTAAGCGTTATTTGAAAAGAGAGTTTTCGCCAAATGGGCTTTGAAAAAAATTGCGCCAAATCTGATGCGCTTGTGGTATCCGTGCCGAAAAATTAGTGACCAGAATTGACTTCCATACACAAACAAAATATAAGTTAAAAGAAAACATGCAATGAAAATAAATATAAAGGGAAAATGATGTCATAAAAGAAACTTTTATTTAAAAACGTAATTGTTTCTAATTTTCACACGCGAAATATGTAAAACATTCTTTTAGCGATCAAAAAGTGCTGTTAAGAGATTATCACAAAATCTCAAAATCAAAGTTTTTATGACTTTTTTTAATATAAAAAAATAACAGTTTTATTTTCCTGCATGATTAAATTTTATAATGTTTTATTGCATTCAATATTTCTGAGTGCGAAAATGATTACTATTTACTCCATGTACTGATTCGGTTATCTACGAAAATGTCCAGCCGGTCAAAATCACGCTCACCAAATTTCTGTGACGTATGCACATAAATTGTGCTTTTTTATCAGTTTTTTTTAATATAACTTTTAAACTATTTGGAATTAATTTTTAAAATTAGGTGCATTCACCAGATTACCTTCATAGGTATCTATTGGTACAAACAGAATCAAAATCCGACAAGTACTTTTTGAGATTTGCTTGACGAAAGAATTTTTTTTAATTTTAATATCGTTACGTATCTCTGAGTATAAAGACTTCGCTTCGCTCAGACAATAAACACAATTTATAATCTTAAAAAAAAAAAAAAAAAAAAAAAAAATACTAATCTTTGACTTTTTGGCTACAAATATGCAAAATTTCAAGATGGAGAAATGATGAGATTTTGAACTATTTCTCATTTAATGAAAAATGTTAATTAAAACTTTTCAAGTAACTGGTTCTATATTTCTACTCTTAGGTAAAAACAAAGAATTTAAGTTCATACTGGTGCAAAACAATAAGAATTATAAAAGCTTAAAACATCATTAATTTTTTTAAATAAAAATTAAAAACATACTGGTGTTTTAATAAGATTTTTAAGGTTTTATTTACTTGAAATTCTAATTTACAAAGAGAAGAAATATTGATAGTTTGCAATTTTTCTGAAAATTCTGCTTTTGTCATACAAAATGAGGTACAAAGCTACTGTTCATCCTTTTATAGTATATTATAAGGCAGATAGCAACATTCTCGAGCATCTCAATTATGTGTTCAATTCAGAATGTTTGGTTCAGACACTTTGGCCTTTAATTTGTTCCAAACCCATCCTTTTGCAACATTAACAAAAAAAAAAAAAAAAAAACCCTTAAAATTAATAAAGTGTTTTATTTTTTCGGATGGATGGGCTGTTCAGCATAAAAGTATAAAGAACCTCTTGGGTCATTCTCATGAAAAAGGTACAAATAGCAAAAAAAAGTTATTTTACAAAAGTGTGTAAAATGTTTCCTCAATTGCATGGATGTTTTCATTTATGTTTAATAATACCCTCATATCAGTAGTCAAGTTTTCTATTGTGTTTTTCACTAGTTTTTAACCTTTTTAAAATTTTATATATCCATGTAGGAGACATGATAGTCAATGGAGGGGACATTTATATTTTAAAATTTTGAATGAAAGCATAAATGAGTAATTACTGGCCACAGTTGGTATTGGTACACATTTATTTCTTATAATTAAATAATAAGAATACCTATTAAAAATGGATGCAACAAAACATTCAACTTTAAACAAATAGACTTTTTAAATAATGACACTTACTATGTTTTGGTTAATTAAACTTTATGATTCAAATAAATGAAAACATTTTGCGGGAAAGTAATCACATAATATTATGTTTGAAAAATACCAGTCATTTAATTATTAATTAAACAAAAGAAAATACACATAGTAAAACAGCAAAACTGTAAGTCATTAGCCTAAATTTTTAAAATGCTGAATGTCTTTGATTTCAAAAATATAATGATTTCTGGCATCCAACATAGGTTGTTTTAGAATGTGGACAACATCAGTAATTTCGACAACAGCAATATCTTCAACAGTTTTAAATATAAATTTATTTTTTCCGGATGATTTTCGCATGAATTTGATAGTGCACTCTTCAGAGTTGTTTTCTGACATAATCAAGCCAATGTAGTGTTTGATGCTTTTTTCCCTATAAATTGCACTACAACATAATCACTTCTTTTAGGCTTTTTTAGGTTTTCAATTTCTTCTTCACTCTCAGAATCTGAATACACATCATAATAGGAGAGTTTATCCTTTGGCATTTTTTCAAGTTTAATCATTCCAAAATGGTAATGTGCACACTTATCACTTTTGCAACTGAGACATGTCAGAGATCTTGCTTCAATATTTGTCTCACCTCTTTTGAACACTACCTCATGAATTTTCATTGTTCCAGGAAATGGTGAAATATATTTAGGAATGTTCTTTTCTACGTTATTTACAGAAATTTCTTCAATTTTTTTAACTGTTATTGAACTGTATGAGCGAAGTTGAACAATATGAGCGAAGAGCAGATTGAGCGTATGCATCAGGACTTACGAGTCATGGAAGAGTTCTATCAGGATTTCTGGGATACGAATATGATGACCGACTATTGTTGGCCTCTGATACATAATTATTTAAAGTCTACACATCGTTGAAGAGCTTTAAAACGAAGTTTTTTAGGACTCAATGATTAAATATTTTTAGTGAAGTTTTTCTTAGTAAATACAGGTTTTTTTCTGTTTAATACCTACATATCTAAAACTCATAAACTAGAGCTGATTAAAATATTCTAATTATATTTTTTTAAAATAGCATATCATATGTAGTCAGCAACAGCTAAAATTTTTTCGGCAACAGATGTACTGTAAACTAGTGTAATTAAATTCAAATTTCTGTTTATAAAATGTAAAGAAAGCAATGACCTGAAATCCCCAAATTTCTATTATCCCCAAAACCTCTGGTCAGAAGCTGAGCGGATTTGAGAGAATCTACTGTAATGTTGAATACGTAAATGACTATGAATAAATTACATTCAATACGCATGTCATCAAGATTATTATATTATCACCATAACAATTGGTAAATGCTAGACGAGTGTAAGGTCGCAACAGCAGGAGTAACAAAGTTTTTTGTGAAGACCAGAATTCCTATACCGGATCCAAAACATTCTCATAGAAAAAAAATTAAAGGAATTAATTGAAAAAAAATAGAAAATGTTAAAGAAAGAGAAAGGATGCAAAATGCCGAATCAGAAAGGCAAAGTGTATGCATTTTGTCAAAAAATGAGGTAAGTGATTTGATATTGCTCATACCGAAGCTTAGGCCAAAATAGCTGAAGATAAAAATTTCTTGCTAGAACAGCAAAAGGATGGCAGACTAGGATCAATGGTCAGTGTAAAAATAAATATTTTGAAAGAATTTGAATACTGATAAAAAGAAAATCTTATAAGAAAAGATTAGAAAAATGAAATGTTAACAGGAGAATGTGTTTGTTTATGATGACCAATTATCTATACTTGGGATAGTACTCTCCGTGAGGGGTGAGGGTTGCCCTATGTAGGGGTAATTCTAAGGGAAACTAACCCACATTTACCAGGGGTAGCTGCGTTCATATTATATATCTAATTTTTTTTTCTTTTTTTTTTTTATTTACAATACAAAAATTCTATTTTTTCTGATAGTCCAATTCATAAAGTAAAATTAAATAATATCTGTTTTTTTATGATTGCTAAATATAATTAAAATCTATATACTATGTAATTTGACCTCCCTGTAATAAATTATGTTCTCTCCCTCTCCTTGTTCCTGTACAAAAACGTTTTCTCGATAAAATTTCAGGCAGTTTTTCATGAACTTACAATTACCGCTGATTTACACAAGGATATCCAAAGTTTAAAGAAAACTGCGGAAAATTCCGTATGGTTTGTCCGATACGGTCACGACTGGGCTCGAACCCAAAACCTGCCGTCTACCATTTTCAGAGGCAGAACCTCTAGGCCAATGGTGGGGCTCACAGGTGAAAGAAATGGCAGTTTCAGTATTTCAAGTCCTTGACAGACAGCTCAAGTGAAGAAAATAGAAAGGAAATTGCTTGAGGGTGTAACACCAGTTTGGGTTCAACTAAGCTTATCGAAGGTCGGAGGTTTATCGATATTGGGTCATTCCTTGTCAAATCAACAAAAAAAATGCAATTTTTCATTTTTTTTATTAAAAATACCAATTCTAGGCATTAGTTTTAGATCTTTAAAAAACAGAAGATAATTTTATATATCAAAAAATACATTGTCACTGTCACAATAAAAATGTAGTAAACAAAAAAGTTTATACATTATAAAGTTAAAGCTAATAACGTTTTCGTACTTTCTAGAACGTCTTCAGTCAGCGTAAGTGAAAGTCATTTCCTCATGAGCTTTTATTTCATTTTAGAACTGTGTAAATCCCTAAATTTTCCCTCTTATCTCATATTTTTCCCTTCTTTTTCGCCAAGCATCTTTAACAATCTAGGGTCAATGGCTGCATGGGTCATATCATTACATGGTTTTTCTTTTGAGGTAAGGATTTCGAGAGTTTCCTGGATTAATGTGTTGTGTAGGTTATCGTAATTTGCTATTTTTTGTATATGTACAAATTCTATTTTTAAAGGTATTTTATGGTTACTTCTTGACAATGCTGTATTTATTTTATCATATCTAAAATCTCTTAGATCCTCTTTTTTTCTCTCAGCGATTTTTCTTTACGTCATTCCTATGTATTCTACTTTTTCGTTATTTTCATTTTATATTTGCAATTTTTTGTTCTTTAGAATCTCAGATTTCTATAATTTTTAATTTATAGTTTGTATCAATAAAATATATATAAAAAAAATTAATTTTTTTATAATAAATATTATTATTTTTTACAGAATATTAAATATGACTAAAATGTCAATTTTAATCAAATTCTCAATCACAAAATCCTCTACATTTCTGTAAACAATTGGGCTAGAGAGCTCAGTTATATCTTATTTGAAAGCTCTTTTTATGGGCTTTATTATGATATACAACACTAACTATTTTGAGCAAAAATAATTTTTTAACTAATTTTCCGAATTTTTTATTTAATTTTTTCAAAAATCACCAATTTTAATTATTAATCTTTGATTTTTTTTGCTACAAATTTGTAAAATTTCAAGATGGAGAAATGATGGGATTTCGAGCTATTTCTTTTTTTTTTATAAAAAAAATTGCAACTTTTCAAGTAACTGACTCTTTATACTTGGAAAGAAGGAGTTGTATATTTCTATTCTTAGGTAATTACAAAGAATATAAGTTAAAACTGCTGCAAAACAACAAGAACTATCAAATCTTAAAACATAATTTTAAAAAAAATTGAATAAAGATTAAAAAAAGAATGGCGTTTTATTAAGACTTTTCATTTACTTGAAATTCTAATTTAAAAAGCGTATAAATATTGATAACTTGCAATTTTCCTGAAAATTATGCTTTGGTCATACAAGATTCGTACAGTAAAGGTCTGCACGGGCCGAAATTTCCAGGCCTGAGCCCGGCCCGAACAAAATACATATTGGCCCGGCCCGAGAGTTAAAATTTCGGTCCTAACCCGGCTTGGCTCGGGGGAATTTCTACAGATCATTGATCTTTACTTTAACGGAAGAGCTCAGACCAAAAAAAACTTATCTTAGTCTTTTATTTTCTTCCATGATTATTATCTCTATTTATGCAGAAATGCCATAGGCTGCGATATTTACGATTTAATGAACCTTTGTTTGTTGTATGTAAATGTTTCAGTTATCATTAGTATTATTAATACTTTAAAAAAAAATCTAAAAAATGGTAGGGTAACATCCCCAGTAATTGGCACATTAAGAATTTGTCTTTAAACTTACTTCAATTTTCATTACAAAGAAATAAGATATTTACTTGGAAATATTTTTAAATCAAAGAATGCATATCTGTGCATCTATTTTGCCCACAAAAAGCAAAAATATTTGAAAAACTATTTTTATAAAAATATATTTATAAAAAGTTGCTAAAATCACCAGTAATTGGCACCTAGAGCACCAATGTATGACACCTTGTGATCCAGTAATTGGCACAAGTTTATATTTTAAAAAAACTTTACATTTTGCATTGGGTTTAATCGCTTTAAATGAATTTACTGTAGATGAAGATGCCATATTTCAGTTTTTTGAGAGTAAGAAATCAGCATATTAGTCTGAAATGTGAACACTTTAAAACAATACAATATACTTACATTAATACCCAGTAATTGTCATGCTGTCCCCAGTAATTGTCATATGAAGCTTTAATGGATTCCAATTACTGATAATATTTCATATTTTCAAATAAAAACAAATGATAAACAAAAAGTATTTCCAAAATAAGTGGTTTAATCTCAAATTCCTTGCGAATTCCTTGTAATTGGAATAGATGCCAATTACTTGGATCTAGCAAAATTGAAGCACCATTAATTGGCATCTATCATTAATTCAGAAATCCAAATATTTGTGTCAAAAAAAAACGTTTACACAATTAAAGTAACCCTTTTTAACTAAACAAAACTGTTGTCAATTAAAATTTAAAATATATTATAAATCAGATAATAATGAATTGAAAAGCATGTCTTCCTTAAACGAAAGAAAAAGCATTTGCAACAAAAATGGCTAATTTGATACAAGCCATAATTGTTTCTCTCTTTCCTAGGCACTATTGTCATCTAGTAGCATAAATCAGAGTTATAATTCTTAACGTAAATGAGCATATAACTGGTATATTGTCTTGCATTTTTAAAAGACTGGATATAAATCGTATTTTAGGACATGTTTGTAGGATGTGTCAATCACTGGTGCATGCCAATTACTGGGGGTGTTACCTTATATGGTAAAAATAAAATCTTCTAAGACACTAAAGAAAAAATACGTTTCCTTCTTAGCAGATGTAATGTTTAATATATATATATTTTTTGCGTATTGTTTGTTGTATTCATTTTGCATGAATGAACAGTTTAAAAGAAATTTGCAGTTTTCAGTTTAAACGAAAATTCCGTCATAATCATGTTTTTTTATGTGTTTAATTCTATTTTTAGACGCCTAGTGATCTACGATTCTTTAAAAAGAATAAATTCTAATGTTTAATTGTAAAATAATGACGACTTAAAAGTATATGTCTATTTTGCAAAAAATTTTGGTTCAAACCAAACTTTACTGATTTATGAACAGACACTTCCATGTCGAGAAAAGTATTTTCATACGGAAAGATTCAACAGGAACTGATTATTTAGGTCCGTGAAGATTAGGAAGAACAAAATTAGTCTCGGCTTCGTACGAAAAAATAAGTTAGACTCGGCCCGGCCCGAAAAGATTAGTGACTAGGTCAGTCCGGCCCGGCCCGAGTCTTCAGAAGCAAGGCCCGAGCCCGGCTCGAATACCGTTAATGAAAATCGGCCCGAACCCGGCCCGTACAGATCTCCAGTGTACAGTGCTATTATTGGATCCATGCTGCTATTCATCCTTTTTCAGTATATTTTAAGACAGACAGCAACATTCTTGAGCATCTCAATTATGTATTCATTTCAGAATATTTGAAGCACAATACTTTGACTTTTATTTTGTTCCAAATCCATTTTATTATAGCATTAACAAAAAAAACCCCTCAAAATCAATAAAATGTTTTATTCTTCGGATGGATGTGCTGCTCAGTGTAAAAGTACAAAGAACTTCTTAAACATATCCACAAAACTGACGTAGGTATTGATGCCGAGTGGCATTTATTTTGCCACATCAAATGGGAAAAGTTCCTGTGGTGGTCTACGAGGAACTATCAAAAGACTTGTTATAAAAGCTAGTTTACAGAGACCCTGCAAGAACCAGATAATCACTCCCTGACAGCTTTATGATTTTCCTGGCATAAATTTCATGTACTGTACAAATGAAGAGTACAGTGAAAATGATATATAACACTATATTCTGATTGGTCAAAATGATAGAACCTGCTGTTAAAAGTGTATCTACCCAAGTTTGGAAAAATGCATCGTTTTTCTCGCTTTTGGTGTAATAAATTTTTAGTAAATATTAAGTAGTCTTTAAATTTTAGTAAATTTTAAGTAGTCTTCAAAAACTGCAAAATATAGAGACAGGCTGTAGATATATTTTTTTACTAGCTTGTATTGCAACTTCCCAAATGACTTTGATGTATGTTCTATTCTATATAAAATTTTATTCCCTTGTATCTATTTCTTAATTCTATAGAACCAAAGGTTATGAAAATACATTCAAGTAACAGGAATCGACTATTTTTGTAGTTGCATAAATTTTGTCCAAACAATATTTAACTGTATGATGCCTTTTGCTGGCTGGCAAGGTTTTCTAGCAATTCCAAATGATATTAAATGCATGCATGCAAAATACTGGAAACACTTGTGAGTTTTCAAGAATTTCTTTATAGTTCAGTAAGTTGGTGCTTCAAAAACAGTTCTGAAAGTTCAATTCTCAAATCCACAACTCTTAAGAGTTTTGTGTGTCACATCACAAAATCAGTTTGATCCAAAATGATATTGATATCAAAAATAGAATCCCGACCTCCCCCTAGAGACATCTTACTATGTTAAGTGCCAAACTCTCCCCCCCTTTTCTCCTCCTAAAATCAAAACATTGTCTATGTACAGTCTCCTATCACATAGACATCAGAGAAAGATGTGGGAGGAACAGAGTCAATATTTCTACTTATAGACATATATGGTACCTACACTCGAATAAAGTTACATGCCTAAGAGTAAATAGCGTGATAATTTAATGAATAAATTTTGTGCTGTTTATGAAAATGAATTTTGTAAATTCCGAGATATTTAATTAACAGCTAAAATTTAGTGCTGTTTGTTTAAAAATGTCTTGTTTATTATATTTTTCTTTCTGTTTTCAGATTCAAAGGTTAATAAAAAATTTTCGCTGAAGTACAATATATCATTTCCTTGTATGAAAATGGCAACAATCCGAATAGTACTGAATCTTTGAAGAAGTTTCTGCTATCATCCGAAACAAAACTTTTCATATGCAAAAATGTCATCGATTGCAGAAGAAAATTCTTGCTCTAGTGAACAGCTTTGTGTTCCTCAAAATGGGGATAAAGAAAAATATTCCTCCATTGATATAGGACAAAAAGTTTTGATTTGTGAACTAGATTCTAAAACATTTCCTAATAATAGTTATTTGAGAAGCCATCTAAAAAACATTCATGCAGGAGATAATCCATTTGTTTGTGAAATATGTGCAAAGGGATTTTGCGATAACAGTGGTTTGAGAAGACATCGCTTGATGCATACAGGAGAAAAACCTTTTACTTGTGAAGTGTGTTCCAAGAGATTTTCACAGAGTAGGATTTTACGCAGGCATCTCTTGACTCATACAGGTGAGAAGCCTTTTGTTTGTGAAGTATGTTCCAAGAGATTTTCTCAGAATGCGAATTTAAGAAGGCATTTATTGATGCATACAGGAGAAAAACCTTTTATTTGTGAAATATGTTCAAAGGGGTTTTCTCAGAATAGTAACCTAAGAACCCATCTCTTGACGCATACAGGAGAAAAACCTTTTGTTTGTGAACTATGCTCCAGGGGATTTTATCGGAATGGTGATCTAAAAAGCCATCTCTTGACACATAAAGGAGAAAAACCTTTTATTTGTGAAATATGTTCCAAGAGATTTTCAAAGAGTAGGATTTTAAGCAGGCATCTCTTGATTCATACAGGTGAGAAGCCTTTTGTTTGTGAAGTATGTTCCAAGAGATTTTCTCAGAATGCGAATTTAAGAAGGCATTTATTGATGCATACAGGAGAAAAACCTTTTATTTGTGAAATATGTTCAAAGGGGTTTTCTCAGAATAGTAACCTAAGAACCCATCTCTTGACGCATACAGGAGAAAAACCTTTTGTTTGTGAACTATGCTCCAGGGGATTTTATCGGAATGGTGATCTAAAAAGCCATCTCTTGACACATAAAGAGAAAAACCTTTTTTTGTGAAATATGTTCCAAACAATTTTCTCGGAATAACGTTTTAAGAACCCATCTCATGAAGCATACAGGAGAAAAACCTTTTGCTTGTGAGTTATGTTCGAAGGGCTTTTCTCGGAATAGTGATCTAATAAGACATCTAAGAAACATTCATACAGTAGAAAAACCATTTTTTTGTGAAATATGTTCAAAGGGATTTCGTGATAACAGTGTTTTTAGAAAACATCTCTTGATACATACAGGAGAAAAACCTTTTGTTTGTGAAATATGTTCCAAAGGATTTTCTCAGAAGAGTACTCTTACAACTCATCTCTTGACACATACTGGGGAAAAACCTTTTATTTGTGAAATATGTTCCAAAGGATTTTCCCAGAATGGTGATTTAAGAAAACATCTCTTGACACATACTGGCAAAAAACCTTTTGCTTGTGAAGTATGTTCCAACAGATTTTCTCGGAATAGTAAACTAAGCAGGCATCTCTTAACACATACAGGATAAAATCCTTGTGTTTCTAAAAAGTGCTCCAAGGGATTTTTTAGACATTGTGAACTAGACACCTCGTAATTGATACAGAAGAAATTGTTTTGTTTATATATTTTGTTTTCCAACGGACTATCTGATAACCATTATTTAAGGTAAAATTTGTTTCATTTTAAACAGACAATACATGGAAATCTCCTATATTTGTATTTCCAAAATGGTGTATGAACGCTGTGTATGTCATTATATTTACTATTATTACTTTTTATGTTTTAGCCTTTAGTAATAAATAAAAATAATTTGCACTTCCTCCATGGTTTAGTGTTTTATTTGATAATAAACAAATAATTGTAGACATATTTAATCTTTCATATTAGTACATTCTTTTTGCATGGAATAACATATTCTTCAGGTTAAGACCCTATTTCAGTCAAATGAAAAGACCCGTACACTAATGCTAATCCAATGGAAGAAATGTGTAAAGATATCTCGGTTGCATTTCAGTACTTTTAATTGATTATTTTCATTGGACAACTGAAATTGATCTAAATGTAGGCTGTTTTTTACTTTTTCGATTTCGATTGCAGATATTCTACATGAGTGTGTTTTTGCTTTTCAAACTGGTTCCGAAAAAGAAAGCGTCCTCATTAAAAAAAAACTCAGAAGTGTAAAAAACGGTCTGCATACAGATCGATCTCAGCTATCCAATGCAAACTAAAATCATTTAAAAAAAATAAATTTGACCGAGATATCTTTATAAATTTCTTCCACAGGCGAACGGGTCTTTTCATTAGAATGAAGTATCCTCTTAAGACAGGATTCCATTACATGCAGGTTTTCACGTGTTTTACTATATTTTAATTTAGCTACATTTTAATAAGCTTAAACATGTATTATTCTTTATAAAAAATCAGTTTAATATTTAGTTGTAAAATAATGATAATTTAAAGATTATGCATGTTTTGTAAAGGTCTTTTGTTCAGGACAAATTTTATTGATCTTTGAATGGACCAGAACCGGCCGACTGAATGACTTTCATTCGGAGGGGGGGGGGGGGATTACATTTAGGTCCATGAATGACTAGGAAGATTGATATCAGTCTCTGTTCGATACGGAAAAAAAAGTTAGACCCCTGTAGGTCCTTCAGAATAAAAGGCTCGACCCAGAAAGTGTACTAGGTAAAAGGTATGGTCCAGGCCTGGCCCATATGGAGGGGTTTAGTAAAGTCAAACTTTTTATAAATATGAATCAGTTGTAAGTTTTGAAAAATTTAATTTGATCATGTAAAAAGCAAAGCAGTGTAAAACATTCCTAGACAAGATGAGGTGGCGCTGGAAGAAATTTCCGTTTTAGACGGGTTTACAGCTTTTTAGTTATAATTGTTGGAAATTTATTTTGTCATAACCATGATTGTTTTCCCTATTGAATCTAGATTCTGTTTCATATATTTTATATTTGTGCAAGGTTTTAATTAGTACTTTTGATTAGTTTTGTTTTCACAAAAAGGGGAAAATACGGGATCGGAAACAAGTTTTAGATAGATTGTTATCTTAACAGATATATACGTGATTATAACATTTCATTGTATAAAGAAAAATTTCGATATAAACAGGATCCGGATTCACAGATTGTTGTAGTAAAAATAATTTTGCATGAACAAAATGTTCAATTATTAGGGACAGATTCAACAATAAGAAGTAAAACATACAGTTACAATTTTCACTAGGGAACGTTCCCAGGTGTAAGTTGTGGATTTGGACGAGTGTGATATCAAAAGCAAGATCTCGTCATGTACGTTTAAAAGTGCAATGGAACTACCTGTCTGAATCCAACCGTTTTCAAGACATCAACACTTGAAGCATGAAAGAACAAATAAATAAATTGACAATCAAGTACATGAATTGTTCGCAATTGAAGCCAGCCCAAGAAAAACATTCTATTTTACATATTATATACACATACAGTTTATCCATTACGTCACGCCACACATTTGCCAAATATTTTGCATAAAACAAGGTGCTGGAAATAACAAAACAGATAGAAAAACTCTTCGAATGCAGCCATACGTGAAAACTTCACAGAATGCGAAGTGCCTGTCTAAGAGAGGGTTAATTAGTGGCAATGTGTGGGTATGAAGGATTTTGCTTGTAGCTCGGGAATAGGCATTGGCAGGAGGATTAAAAACAATGGCAAGAAATTTTAAACTTGCGAACAACTTATATACCTGCCTGTCAATTTATTTATTTATTTATTCATTCAAATTTCAAGTACTGATATTTCGAAAACATTTGGATTTGGACAGGTAGTTCTATTCACTTTTTTAACGTACGTGACAGGTCTTTCTTTTGATATCACATTTGTCCAAATCCACAACTTATACCTGGGAAGGTTCATTTTCCCGAAATTATTAAGGATTAGAATCCTGAATGTGCAGGGTTGATCACAGCCCAAACTCGAAAATATCTTGAAGTCAACCCAAAAGACCAGCAATGAGATCACCACGGATTGCCCCCCCCCCCCCAACTCCGCCAAATTTTTATCTAGGTGTTTCAAAAATTTCATAAAATGCAAGCTATAAAATAAGTTTCAATGCAATTATCTTCTTTTTATTATTTTGTTTCATATTTTCGTCCTATTTTTTGCGTTTGTACTTTTAAGCGATCCAATAACGTAAATCGTTCTATTAAACGAAGTAAATGGCATTAATCCTTTATCTACCCACAATACTTATAAGTATCATAAAAATTACATATTATAAAATTCTTTTAATACGTCAATTATTTGTAATACTGTTTGGAATGAGTTACAGATACATTACTTTATTTTATACCAAACGTATTATTGATTATACAAAACAAAATTATTTTTAAAAAGGGGATGTCTTTTGCCTTTGTATCTTTTTCAGCTTTCTTGGCACAGAGGGAGGGGGATGGGGATTTTTCATTTTGGAAATATTTCTATATTTATATTGTAAGAGCATCATACTTGTACATTTTATAATTCTACTAAATACTAAGAAAACAATTTTAAATAAAAGATTTGAGTGGGGTTATAAATATCGCACAAAATCCCTATAAATTCAAATTTAATTAATCCTTCTAAAATTTATTAAATAATCATGTAAATCTTTTAATGAAGCATAAACAATTTTCGTAAAATGCTTTAGAATGTAAAATTTTCATGAATTCCTAATGCGGTAGATACAAGGTTAAAATTGCAGTAGAGCCAATTTTTTGGGAACGAAGATATTCTCAAAAACTTTCTCGTTTCTTTCCACTTCCCTTGCGTGAGAAAGCAGACATCCTTGACCTAAAGGTACGGTCAAGCTTGTGTCAAAGTGCGGGGTGGGTGGAGTAGTTGCATTGCATTAAGGTTCGGACACACACACAACTACTTTTTGCGATTAGAAGTTTGCGTGTTTTATGTTTGCAGGCGTCGTGTTTTATGTAGAATGACTTTTCCATTTCAAGGAAGGAAAATTTCAATCCAACTCTAAGACAGGGATCTTTCCCTTAAATAGGACTGAGATATATATATCTTTTGAACCGCCGCGGTGACGGCTCATCTTCGTTGGTGGCGCCTACCTACGTCCCGAATAATGTGACTCCCTTATGCAAGCCCTGTTGCTAATAAGCGAACAAGAGTCCCTTCAAACATCTTTACTTATGATCTGAATGCTTTATACCCTCCCCTATAATGTTCGCACTACAAACATAAGATATCTTAAGAGCGCCGTGTTTGAAGTGGTACCCTCCCGGAATTGGATGCCTGTTCACATTGAAAAACTTACCTAAGATATTTCAGCGAATTTCACTGTATCTCTGAACTGAACAAATGCAGTGTATGCGCATGCGCTTGAAATAAAGACGGCCGCAACAGCCAATCAGTAAAAGCGAAGCTTTATAGAGCAGTTCACATCACGTGACTTTAACCGGAGAACAATGAAGAAAGCTGTAGGACACACAAACACAAAAAGCATTGGTAAAGGCAGCGATGGTTGTCCTACAGCAGCAGCAAAAACCTGTTCGTGACGTCACCTTGCATAGCTCTATCAAAGATCTTAGAGGGAAAGATGTGAAGGCTCCATAGGTGTAACGTAAATCCACAGCTGTCAGTGAAACAGTGCAAATAGCTAGGCAATAGAAGTCGCATACAGGGGCGAAACATAAAAAGCGTTCACTTGGCGCGCTTTGGCATTATCACCAGTAGCGATAATTATCAAAATGTGGAGTAATGATGTGGTCATCGCTGCCCGCGTCGGTCCCTCGGTCTCCGAAAAAGCAGTGCGCGCCCCTTTCCCTCTCCATCCCTTTTCGTGGAGGGAGATGAGTTAGGTCAAAGTTCATACAATGCGTTACAGAAGACTACTTATTGATGAATCTGTTCGTTGTTATGTTAGTTTTCGAGTGAAAGTGGAACTTTCGATACATAAAATTTATTATTTAACAAGTTCAGCATCACTGAAGACTTTTCAGTAGTACGTGTTAATCGGCTATATATTTGCAGTATAAAAAATATATCACAACAAACAAATCATATTAAAAAAATCTCCCACAATCTTTTTAAGTCTCAAGATGAACTGCCAAAAGAAATGGCGTTTTGAATTCTCGCGGGGGAGTTGGCCCAAGGAGGTTTACTAGAAAAATATTTGGCGAATCGGTGGATGCAATGAGCCAGCCTACGATTTTATCTCCCCCTTTGAGCGTGTTTCATAGCAATGCTGTTTGCACTGTTTCAGTTAGTTACGGTTTCCAAAGCCTTCATGTCTTTCCCTCCAAGGTCTTTGGCTCTATAGCCAATGAGGGTCAGTGGATATTTAGCCCAAGCGAGTTGAAATTCGCTTCGAGAGTTTCTGGAACTGTCTGGGAGAGTTCCAGGCTTAAGGTATCTTAACTATCCATAGTGTGAAATAGAAAAGGGAAAAAAGAGAGAAATTGAAACCGTTTTCTATTGTCAGTAAAATCACAGAAGGGTTTACATTCGAAATTTCCTCCAATTCAGTTGAAATTCGGCAAAATACAGGTGTTCTCGGAGCCTTATTCGGAATTGCGGAGGGTTCCCTTCAAGGTCATCTGAAATTTCACGGCTTCACATTCGAAATTTCCTCCAATTCAGTTGAAATTGGGCAAAATACAGGTGTTCTCGGAGCATTATTCGGAATTGCGGAGGGTTCCCTTCAAGGTCATCTGAAATTTCACGGAAACTGACTGTAATTCCTTTTCCCTTTCATTTTTCTTTTTTATGGCAGGCAAATTCACCCTAGTACTCTGATGAGTCACATCACTGACACTGGGGTTGAAAACAGTCTTATTTTCTCCCTTTTTTAGAACCCTTTTTTCCCTTTTGCGTTCCAAACTACGCAATCCTGATATCGCCTGGTGGTGACACTAAAAAACACTCATTAAATTAATTTAAATTAATTTAATCAATTTAAATGCTTCTAGAATTGTTAAAATTATATCTGGACTTTTTAAATTAATGTGCACACATTAGAAGTATCGATGTTTAGACTGATGCATCTTTAGAGACGTTTTGTAAATTTTTAAACTATTTTTTGTAGCGCTTCGTAAAATTCTCTAAGGACTGAGGAGGATAAATAGGTTGCTCCTATAGTCGTTATTCCGTCCGTCCGCATATAACAGAGCAAAAACTATCCAACCGAATGCTTTGAAATTTTAAATATACAATTATTGCAAAATTTTATCCCGTCGTTTCAGATTTTATAAAAATCAGATCAATAGTTCAATGACAGGGATGGTCAAAAGTTTTCCATTAAATTACAGCCATTTGGAAAAAAATGTTTCAAGATAATTTTAAGAGTTTTATAACCTTTTAAATAGAATGAAATTGATATGCATTTACATGCATATACATTCTGTTACAATGTGTTGTGCAGAAATTGTATATTATTCTTTCACAGAGCCACACAAAAGAATTCCATTACATAATAGTATAGGATAAAACTTTGTTTTCGAGGTATTTTAATCATTTATGAGTTACACCTGTATTATAGAAAGTGCATAGTCCAGTAGACTACCTCAAATCCACATAAATTACAGATGTAAACAATGAAACACTTAGTTCAGATATAAAGACAAAATTTGACTATTTTCGTTTTATATCAATTCTATATTTATTTTTATTTATAATTTTTGTTAATATTACTGAATTCTTGTTTTTTCATGAAGGAACAATTAATTTATTTCTGAAAAAAATCCAGATATTGCTAATATTACTGGTCATCATAATCTTCTTACCAAATATATTTATATATTAATCAAGTTTTTTTATAAAGTCTGTCTAAACCTGAAATAAAACTTCCTTATTTTATAATTTTTATGTGAATTAATCATGTAACTTGGTGCAGTAAGTGTCATGGTATAATTTTGGATAAATAAATTTAATTTTTATAATGAATATTTAAAAATTCATGATTAATTAAATATGACCTTTGTTTTTAATATATTAATCATTTTAAAAAATTACCTACACTTTTATTATTATAGCTTATTACTTATTCTAATATTTTATTAAATTGTAAGCATTTCTTGCAGTTTTGAATGAATTATTTATTACATTCAAATTACTGTTTAATAAAGGTAAACAAAACAATTACCAGAACTCCACAAAATACAAAAATCTGCACAACCTCTGGTCCCAAGCTGTGCCGATTTAAGGGAATCTACTGTATTAATATTTAGGGTGCTCTTTCTAATTTAATGACACATATAAGTGTTGTAGTCATGAAAAGTCAGGATATGTACATTATAGGCAGATATGCTACAGTCAGGAACATTCATGGATACAGTATATGCCAATGATTTGTTCAGAAACAGAGGGTATACGGAGTTTACAGTTATCAGGACTGGTTTTGTTAAGTACTTAGTTTCACTTTCCACCACTACGGAGCGCATTATGTTTTGTAGAACATTCGAATTTTAGGTTCGGATTGGATTCATGTTCATGGAAATTATTTTGTCTTCTTCGGATACGGTTATGGTTGTTTGGAATATTTTTGTTCAGTTTAGATTCGGTTCAATTCAGATTTCGTGGGGTTTTTTTTTCCTTCAAATGGGATTTTTAAGTTCGGATCGGATTCGGATTGTACTTATATGGAAATTATTTTACCTAGTTCCAATGAGATTATACTTCACTGAAATATTTTTGTTAGGTTCAGATTAGGTTTGGTTCAAATTTCGGTTTTTTTTTTTTTTTTTTTTACAAATTTTTTGGTTTGGATTGGGAAAATAGAAATTATATTGTCTTGTTCGCATCTGGTTACAATTATTTGGAATATTTTCGTCGGATTCAGATCTGGTTCGATTCAAATTTTTATTTTTTTTAAATTGATTTTTAAGGTTCTGGTCGGATTCATGTCCAGGAAAAATTTTTGTCTTGCTCGGATCCGGTTTTGGGTCTTTGGAATATTTTTTTCGGGTTCAGATGTCGTTCAATTCAGATTTCGGCTTTTTTAATGGAATTTTCAGGTTCAGGTTGGGTTGCGCATCAACGGAAATTATTTTGCATTGTTCGAATAAGGATATGCTTTTCTGGAATATTTTTGTCAGATCCAGATTTAGTTCATTTTTTTAGGTTCGGATTGAGTTCATGTTCATGGAATTTTTTTGTCTTGTTGAGATCCGGGTATGGTTCTGTGGAATGCTTTTGTCAGGTTCATATTTGGTTTGATTCAAATTTCAGGTATATTTTTCAAATGGAATTTTAGGTTCGGATCAGTGTCATGTCCACGGAAATTATTTTCTCTTATTCGAATACGCTTATGTTTCTTTCGAATATTTTGATCGGATTCAGATGTAGTTTGCATAAAATTTCAGGGTATTTTTTCAAATGGAATTTTTTAGGTTCGAGTCAGGTTTATGTTCACTGAAATTATTTTGTCTTGCTTTTATCGGATTATTGTTCTTTGGAATATTTTTATCGATTTCAGGTTTCGTTCTGGTCATTTTTCGAGTTTTTTCAAAGACAAATTTTAGGTTCGGGTCGGGTTGCATATACACGAACATTATGTAGGATATAGGCCCGAAGGGGGTGGATTGACCTCAGTTGGGGTATTTCTAAGGGAACATACTCCGTATTTAAGCAAAGAAATCCAAGTCTCGAAGGAAACCACAGAGAATTCTGAACGATTGGGTTTGAACCCAGCGCCTACCATCTACCAATTACGAGGACAGAACCTCTTGACCACTGTTGGAGCTGAATTATTTAGGAAAATAGCATCTCACTTTATAATCAATATTTAAATATGCATTATTGATTATTTACTTGACCTTTGCTTTTAATATTTTAGTCGTTTAAAAAAAATTAATTTTTAATATTTTAATTTATTACTCATTTTTTTTAAAAATATTTTACCCTATTGTAAATATCCATAATAATTTCAGTTGCATTATTACATTCAAATTACAGTTCCAATTAAGTAAACAAGGCATTGACCAGAAATCCGCACAACCTCTGGTCCCAAGCTGGGCAGATTTGAGGGAGTCTAATGTATATGTTTTTTGCCTCTACCCATCCCAACCCTGAGGAGTGACAGGAATCAAAATTTTCATTAAAAATCACTTTATCTTTGTCAATGCTCAGAAATTTTCAACTCACATAACATAATTTTATAACACACTAGCTGACCCGCCCGGCGTTGCCCGGGTCCGTAATAATAATATTAAAAGAACTTGAAAATTTTTTTATTTTATCTTTAACTCGAAATATGTGTAAATACATTGTTAAAAATTTGACCCTTTTGCTGCATCTTTACTCCACCGCTTTTATAGAAAATGATTACTTCAGCCTATTATGGAGCATTCTCATAGGTCAAAAGATATATATTCTATAAAAGTGGGGAATGATGATGCAGCAAAAGGGTGAAATTTTTTACAGTGCACATTATATTAAATACGTGCCCCCTGACTGTGTCAAAAATTGGTTTAAAAGAACTAATATTTAGCTGCAAAAATACCCAAAAATGACTGCAATGGGAAACGTAAGAGGGAATATTTGTCCAACGATTGCGTGATTTTCGTGTTAAAGTGTTGATATTTATTCTTAAAATTACTGTTAAGTGACTTAACAAAATACTTTTTTCACATAGATATGCCAAGTGAAATATTTTGAATTTCAAACTAATTATATCACTCTTAAATCCGACTATACCGTGAATGAAATCGATTCTCGGTGATTAGCTAAAAGGTTAGTATATAGTATTATAATTTCATAGCCATTTTACAAAAATAGGTGTATATTTTTTATAAAACATGCGTAATGTTCATTCTGTGAACAAAATCCTAACCGTAACCTAATCGTATCGTAATTATGACTTGTCTGTAATCTAGATGTATCTTAACAGTAACCTAACTGTAACTTAAATATACCATAAATGTAACCTGGCCGTCACCTAATCATAACCTACCCATAATCTAACCACAACCTAACCGCAACTTAACCTTAATCTAACTGTGACTTAACCATGATCTAACTGTAAGCTAACCGGAAAATAAATATAATAAAAGGCTCACCGGAACGTAATTGCAACCTAACTGTTACCTAACCGTAACCAAGTTCTAATTTAACACTAAATATAAACGAAATATCTTAACTATCTCGCTCTAAGTACTTAGTTTCACTTTCCACCGCTACGGAGCGCATTATGTTTTGTAGAACATTCGAATTTTAGGTTCGGATTGGATTCATGTTCATGGAAATTATTTTGTCTTCTTCGGATACGGTTATGGTTGTTTGGAATATTTTTGTTCAGTTTAGATTCGGTTCAATTCAGATTTCGTGGGTTTTTTTTTTCCTTCAAATGGGATTTTTAAGTTCGGGTCGGATTCGGATTGTACTTATATGGAAATTATTTTACCTAGTTCCAATGAGGTTATACTTCACTGAAATATTTTTGTTAGGTTCAGATTAGGTTTGGTTCAAATTTCGGGATTTTTTTTTAGAAATTTTTTGGTTTGGATTGGGAAAATGGAAATCATATTGTCTAGTTCGCATCTGGTTATAATTATTTGGAATATTTTCGTCGGATTCAGATCTGGTTCGATTCAAATTTTTATTTTTTAAATTGATTTTTAAGGTTCTGGTCGGATTCATGTCCAGGAAAATTTTTTTGTCTTGCTCGGATCCGGTTTTGGGTCTTTGGAATATTTTTTTCGGGTTCAGATGTCGTTCAATTCAGATTTAGGAATTTTTAGGTTCAGGTTGGGTTGCACATCAACGGAAATTATTTTGAATTGTTCGAATAAGGATATGCTTTTCTGGAATATTTTTGTCAGATCCAGATTTAGTTCATTTTTTTAGGTTCGGATTGGGTTCATGTTCATGGAATTTTTTTGTCTTGTTGAGATCCGGGTATGGTTCTGTGGAATGTTTTTGTCAGGTTCATATTTGGTTTGATTCAAATTTCAGGTATATTTTTCAAATGGAATTTTAGGTTCGGATCAGTGTCATGTCCACGGAAATTATTTTCTCTTATTCGAATACGCTTATGTTTCTTTCGAATATTTTGATCGGATTCAGATGTAGTTTGCATAAAATTTCAGGGTTTTTTTTCAAATGGAATTTTTTAGGTTCGAGTCAGGTTTATGTTCACTGAAATTATTTTGTCTTGCTCTTATCGGATTATTGTTCTTTGGAATATTTTTATCGATTTCAGGTTTCGTTCTGGTCATTTTTCGGGTTTTTTCAAAGACAAATTTTAGGTTCGGTTCGGGTTGCATATACACGAACATTATTTTTCCTTGATCGGATTGGGGTATGCTCAGTGTTCTCGCTGACTTTTGACCAACGTTAGTAATTTGGCTAATTAAAAATAAAAAACATTCGCCAAATGAAAAAATTATTAGCAAAATAGATTCGCCGTGTAGCACAAATATATATATATATCTTTACTTTAATGCACCCCCTTTTTTTCAATATAATTTTTATAACTGTGACAGCGATTGTTATTAATCTAATTTCAACTATTCGCTACAAATATAAAAAATATGTATATATTAAATATATCTATATATGCATATGTATGAAAAACGGAAAAAAATAAATAAAAATAAAATAAAAGCAAAAATTGAGCACTAGCAATTTGGCGAATTTAATCGCTTGTTTACTCGCCAAATGAAGAATTTAGTCGCAATTTGGCGCATTGGCGAGCGACAGCGAGAACACTGGGTATGCTTCATTTGAATATTTTTGTGGGATTCAGATTTGATTCGGGTCAGATATCAAATCCATAGTTTTTTTAATGGAATTTTTAGGTTCGGGTCGGGTTTATGCTCATGGAATTTTTTTCTTGCT
The DNA here is from genome assembly GCA_964019185.1 of Maratus speculifer. Taxonomy (NCBI): domain Eukaryota; kingdom Metazoa; phylum Arthropoda; class Arachnida; order Araneae; family Salticidae; genus Maratus; species Maratus speculifer. The sequence goes on along the minus strand of CAXHSM010001376.1, from coordinate 4,184,093 downwards.
TGGATCGGAGTATGGTCTGGTTTTTTTTTTTGTTGGGATCGGGTTATGTGTTAATACGCCTAAACATTATGTTTCGCTACTATTCTTTTAGTGACTATTTTTGATATATAATTTATTACTGTGTATGAATCGTCTGCCGATTCGAACAATTGTACGTCAAAGAGCCATTTCATTTTTGTTTTAAAAAGAAATTAAAGTCTTAATACAATTTTAACTTAAATAAATGCATTCAAATTTAATCAATGATTTAAAAAAACTGCTAAAAAAGCCTCATATATACATATACATATATTAACTGCAACATAGCTAACCACAAATACATTCTAATGTACGAAGTACCAACGACCTGACGTAATAGATATGTTCAAAATTCCTAAGTTAAACTGACATTTTGCCAGTCTATGAATTTTTACGGGTCATTGGGGGAAAAAAGCAGTCATTTTTGAAATGTCAAAAACTCAAATTGGTTTCTTTTATAGAGTAAAAAGAAATTAATAGAGTGGAAGTATTGTCTCTGGAGGTGATGCTTAAAATGTAACCCTACATTAAGTCCAATTAAGTACCAACAAAAGCACGTGCTTTGACACGCCTATCAATTGAAACAGGTTTAAACCCATATTTTTTTTCTTTCGTTTTTAAAATAAGAACTAATTTATCGCTTCACCGGTAAAAATTTATTAATTATTTTATCATGTGTGTTTTAAATATCAATATAGAAAATCATTTTAACGTTTTGCTTGAAAATATAAAATTATTTTGTTAGTACACTAAAATCGCCTGCAGTCAGAAATTTATATTTAAGATTAATATTTATTACTTAAGTTTTCATACATGATTTTTAAAGAATGTTTTCATCATTATATTTTAAATATTTATTTACATGCAATTATTAAGTCATAAACATTTTTCATCTACGTTATAAAGTATTTAAAATTACATTAATAAAGGAAACTTTAAGTTATAAAATTTTTAGTTCGTATCAAATGTTTTCAATATCTTATTTAATTTTAATTTGATATTTAATTATTGCTAATTTTCCAATTTCTTTCATTTTAAAAGCGAACATTTATTCTAATAAATAATAATAGAACAAAGAACATTTTAAAAATTTGCTATTACCTCTTGAAATATGCATCAATTGTAATTCATTTCTTTCAATTCGTCTTATAATACAAAATCCCTTCCACGTCCCAATGTTTGGCACATTAAAACTTGAGCGATAAATGGTTTCATATCGCAAACCTTTTTTGCGGCTTACTTCACCTCCACTTATCTTATTCCTCCATGGGTTTCTTTAATTCTGTCTCAGCTTTCTTATTACTTCTGCGAAAATTTTTACACAACCAATCAACTGTAAACAAACGAAAGGGAAAATAATTGGGAAAAAGATGATTTTTTATGAGAGTGACTTCTTGATTTTAATTAATGACTCAGTTAATAATTGGAATTTCGAAATTCTGAAGCTCAGGTGCATCAGGAGAGATATTGGGCTACTCTCAAAAAAATTTTGAGTTTCGTACGTGCTGTAGATTTTGCTAGCCATCGCAGACACACACACACACAGACAGAGCGTTTTGTTTTTTTTATTAGTATAGATAGATTTCAGTATTTTCTCCCCTACCTCCAATCTCACACTTTGAAGAGGAGAGGAGGCAGAGAACAAAATTTTAATTAAAAATTATTTTTTCTGATCCTGTTTTAGAAAAAATACAATTATGAAAATTTTTATTTTATAAAATAGTTGATTAAATTCAACAATATAAGCAATAGTCTTAAAACAACTAACCATTGATAGCATGTTTAAATAAATTTTGATTTTTTAAAAAATAGTTTGCATTTTGTTTACACACTGAAACTATTTGAAAGAATTAACAATTTAATTTTGTTAGATAGATGAATTTTTTTTAAATGCAAACAAAAATTAAGTAGGTATGACCTGTAATCTGCAAAAAAGCCTCCAATCTGCACAATCCTTGGAACAAAGTTTTGCGTATGAGAGGACGTCTACTGTATTATAACTAGTTTTAGAAATATTCAGAAGTTGGTGAAACAGATGTTGCACTCTCATGCAAAAAATACATGAATAAAAAATATTATTATTATGTATGTTAAATTCATTAATACAAAAATAATATGATTCCATCCTAAATGCGATGAGATCACCCTAGTAACTTAGAATCATGACCTATCATGGAGTATCATTGAATTAATGAATAGAATAGGATGAAAAAAAATGAAGAAATTTTTATTTAACACCTTTAAGTTTTTGATACGATTTTCTTGAAATTTGAAATGAATAAAAAAATATTGCTCCAGTTACACATATTAATTTTCAAACCATTCGACTGGATAACTCTTGGCCTGTTCTATGTAGGGCAGATGGGGAGACCAGATGATGAGTGTAAATGCTATGTAATTATACAATAACGAAATTTCCTCATAGATCATAACAAAATGAAACAGTTTTTGAGTGTCTCTGTAAATGAACTATGAACAACATACTTTATTTTTAATAGCAAAGACGGCACTGTATATCCAAAAATGCATAACTGGTTGAACTTTGCTTTAGAGAATTTAAACCAATAGACGGAAGCACAGTTGAATATTTTTGTACAGCATTACATTTTATCTACTATCTCTATGTACAAGTCCTTATTTATATGAAATTTAATTACGACTGAAACACACTTAAACCAATTAAAGTTCACCACAAGGAATTTTAATTTCTATCAAAACTTATCAGGTCTTAAATATAAAAGTGAAATTAAAAAAACGAATAACTTTCGGCTCGTCCTCGAGGCGGAAGTAGATTTCGAAGTTCTGCTTAAAAAAATCAGAAGTAGTTTTGGTAAATCTTTACGATAAAAATTTATTATAACATGATGAATACGTGAGGAGTTAATTGCTTATTATCAAAAACACAAAGTAACATGGCAGACTTTGTGAGGATGCAGAAATAAAGTGTACATTTATATTTTATTACAACATGATACAACACAAGATATATTATAATAGTAAAAGGAACGACATATGCACGACTCTTTCTTAATTTTGACAATAAAAATATAAGAGATTTTCAGAAGGAGTCTATTTCATATGAGAGAAACGATGTTCTCTTAGATTGCAATTATCAGAAAATGCTTTGGAAATCAGAAAATGCTTTGTTTTACAAACAAATTGTTTTTCACCTGTATGAATCAATAGATGGGTTCTTAGTTCACCATTGTGAGAAAATCCTTTGGAACATATTTTACAAATAAAAGGTTTTTCTCCTGTATGCCTCAAGAGATGGATTCTTAGATTAAATTCTTTGGAACATATTTCACAAACAAAGGGTTTTTCTACTGTATGCCTCAAGAGATGATTTCTTAAATTACTACTCCTAGAAAATCCTTTGGAACATATTTCACAAATAAAAGTTTTTTGTTCTGCATGCGTCAACAGATGCCTTCTTAGAGAATTATTTCGAGAAAATCCTTTTGAACATATTTCACAAACAAAAGGTTTTTCTCCTGTATGCGTCAAGAGATGTCTTCTTAGATGACTATTCAGAGAAAATCTTTTGGAGCATATTTCACAAACATAGGGTTTCTCTCCTGTATGAGTTCTGAGATGGATCTTTAGACTACGATTCATTGAAAATCCGTTGGAGCATATTTCACAAACATAGGGTTTCTCTCCTGTATGAGTCCTGAGAGGGCTCAAAAGATTACTACTATTAGAAAATCTTTTGGAACACATTTCACAAACAAAGAGTTTTTCTCTTTTATCAATAGAGAAATATTTTTCCTTACCCGCGTTTTGAGGAACAAAGTGCTGTTGACTGGAGGAAGAATTTTCTTCTGAAATCGATGGCATTTTCTTGAGTTAAAAAATTTTGTTTTAGACAACAAAAGAAACTTCTTCAAAATTTCACTATGAAGAAATTATTGCCAGTTTCAACCAAGTAAATGACTTACTGAACTTCAGCAAAAAGTTTTATATACCAATGAATCTAAAAAACAGAAAGAAAAATAATAAACAAGACATTTTTTTAATAAGCTGCACTAAAATTTAACTGTCAATTAAGTGGCCGATTTGACAATTATCGTTTCTTTGGGAGCTGATCACACACCTTTGGAATTGTCCAACATAATTTATGGATGTTTGATGCAGTTATACTTGAGGACCCGAGGGATATAACTGACAAAATTAAAAAAAAATGGAACTAAGGACAGAGTCAACCTGGAAATATGCTTTTTTTCTTGTTAGGTAATGAAATATGACTTTTTAAATTATGTGCTATGTTATAGAGATCAGCTTCTTTTTCCAAATAACTATCAATATTGGTTCATTATAAATTTAAAGAAAAATTACTTTACTTTTTTTACAGTCATTGAAATGAGAGTTCAAAAACCACAATAAAACAAATGACAGTTCTTTTTTTCAATTCAGTCAGTTATTATTGATGTTCAACTTTAACATCAATTATCTTTGAACTCAATTTACTCCAAATTGAATTTTTGTCACTTATACTATTTACTTTGTTTTGTTTCTGAGGTTTTCATATTTAAAATATCTCATTAGGAGATTAATATCTTTAACTTTTTTTTTTTTACTCTTCTTAAAAGATGTCTCTCATTTTTCTTAGCTCTCAAACTACATCTAAAATCTATGCTTTATTCAATATTTTATGTGTAAAAAACTGATAAACTATGAGCAAAATTTTTAACACTTTCTATAAAATTAAGCACACGTTTCAGAAACATTTTGAGAACTAAGAAAAACTGAGGCATTTTTAAGAAGTGTCTACAAAAAATAGAGGTAAAAAATATTAATTTCCTGAAGAAATATTTTAAATATATGAATGTACCAAATGCACATATACTTTACATTATTACACGGAAATTTGGAAGCCAAGTGACCAGCCTCCTTAACTTGAGTATAGATACAGATACACATACATATGTAACAGATAAGAAGAAACATAGATCCAGTTTCACCTACAGTGGCGGTCAAAAGTTTCCGGCCAGTTAGTTTCTTCAATTTATTTACCAAAAGGTTTTAGCAAAGAAAAAGCACAATTGCTTCAAAAGCTAGGAATATGTGAATGACCTCTGACCACGTGATAATTTTGATTGGATACTGAAGATACTTCATGCAAAGGGATAAAATTCGAAGTTCGCCTGTGCAAAAGTTTCCGGCCACTTATCATTCTTTAGATTTTTTTCTACTTAAATTGCAGTAATAGTGTTTTGCTTTACACTTTTTAGTTTATGCTCAGCGGTTTAATCTTGGTGCCTTTCAAGAGTCAGAATATTTTGATTAGTAACGAAAAGTTTGTTTTTCTAATAAACTAAAATATTTATCCTCCAGAGCTAATGCCTTTTCAAAAGCTATTTTATCTTTAATATAGCCAGCAAATCCATTCAGAGCATAGCAGTCTAACAGCTATTTACAAACATTACAATAGCAGTCTAATACAGTCAAAGTTGTACAAAGTCAAAAATCCGCAGAAGTTGGGGTCAAAGGTTGTGTGGATTATGGAATATTGTTGATTATAGAGTATTATGGATTCTACATCATTTTATTATTCCTAGACAGCCTTTTAATTCTATAATCAGTATGATATGAAAAAATAAATATGAAATTTAATAATTAATTTAATATGCTGTCTCAAAAAATGCTCATTATAAAAAAATTTATATGTATGTGAATATAAATAAAAACTATCACATAGGTTCCATAACAGTTTGTTTTTTACTGTTAATAAAATAAAAGAGTTATATTTAATAAAAAAAGATGTTTTATCATGATTTTTTTTATTTTTTATTATTTGTTTCAAAAAATCATTTTTGGATCATGAAGTTGTACATTTTTAAACTGTTTATTTCATTGTTTACATTCCTAAAGTAATGTGAATTATAGAAAATTGCAGATTATCCATCCTTGACTATAGTTTTTTACAATAAAACATTTCCTTCTATTGAATGCAAATTTCCATTAAAAATTTCTTAATAAATTCATCAGATCAGTCATATTTTTTTTCTTTACAGTGAAAGTGCAGAAAATATTGCTTTTAAAAAGATTTTAACTGTTTGTTTACATCTGAAATATAATGCAGATTAGAGGGAATTGACTGCATTCACTGAAAATGAAGTATCAGAGCTGAATTCCCATGAAAATTACTCAGTGGCTCAAGCTAAATTTAAAGATTGCATTAAGTAGCAGACAAACTTTCACTAATTGCATGATGCCAATTGCATCTTCATATGATGACTGATGACAGAATTAGTATTAGCTAAAAGAGTTACAGATTCATAAAATAATAAATGTAACATGAACTATATTGATTATTATAACTTGGGTAACTGTTTACATTAAAAGGTTTTATAGATTTAATATATGGCAGATTATAAACTCACTTCATACATACAGTAGATACCCTCAAATCTGCACATAATTTATGGATGTAATCAATGAAACATTCAGTTCAGATGTAGGTGCAAAATTTGAATCTCTTCTTTTCTTTTTTAATTTTATATCAATTCCATACATTTTTCAATTTGTAATTTTTTTAAGGTTATTGAATTCATGTTTTTTCTTGAAGAAAAAAAAAATTATTTAAAAAAAAAATCAAGATATTGCTGATATTATTGGTAATCACATTATGGTATTTACGTATTAACGCCACTGCGGCAGAAGTTGTGCTAATGCGCCAATAAAGATTAATCTTGTTGTTCGGATGCACACAAAAAATGTCCTCAAAAATAAACAAAAAAGCTCTAAAGCACTAAAAAGTGGCATTGAAATGAGCAAAAAAGCACTAAAAAGTACGAACAGCAAGATTGCTCTTTATTGGAGCCTTAGCACAACTTCTGCTGTGGTGGCGTTAATATGTAAGTACCCACATTATTACCAAATACATTTATGTATTAATCAAGCTTTTTTAGTCATTAAGTCTGGCTAAACCTGAAATAAGGTTACATTATTTTATGATCCTGATGTGAATTAGTAATGTACCTTTATGAGGCAAGTTTTATTGAATAATTTAGGAAAGACACATTTCATCTTTATAATAAATATTTAATTGTACATTATTGATTATTAACTTGATCTTTGCTTTAAATATTTTAATGTTTTTAAAAATTATTTAAATTTTGATTATTTTAGTTTATTACTTATTTTAATATTTTAGTATATTGTAAGCATTCATTATACTTTTGATTTCATTATTAATTGCATACAAATTACTTAAAAAAATATATAAACATAGCAATGACCAGAAATCCACAAAATTCTAAAATCTGCACAACCTCTGGTCCCATGATGTGTGGATTTGAGAGAGTCTACTGTATAAAGAGAAAGGTATTTTTCCTTTCAGTGAAACTTGGCTCATTACATTACTAGTTCACATCGAAATCATAATGTAAGGAAGATTTATTTCAAGTTTAGCAAGACTCAATAATCAAAAAAGCTAGATTAATACATACCGTATTTTCGGGCATAAGCGCCGCGGCGCATACGAGTTTAAAAGTTATTCATTGCATCATGATTCATACCATTCTCAAAGGCGAATGAGAACTGTATGAATCATGATTATTCATCATAAATCTTTGATGAAATGTGTGTTTTTTCGAGATTTTTTAAATAGATTTCATTTTTTTTATGCTTTTTTTTTTACAAATTTCTCCTTTTTCTGCGCTTTTTCGACAGAATTTATGTTTAAAAAAAAAAAACGGAAATTTTTTCAAGTATTACTTCAAGTATCAAGATTCATTCAATTCATCATAGTTCATCCCTTGCTCATCCCCATAAAAAGCTCAAATTTTTTCAAGTATAGCGAAAAAACTCTGCAAATTCGTCAAATATCGTGATAAAACCCTGCAAACCTCGTTAGAAACTATAAAAAATGTATCAAAAAATCGCGAAAAAAAGGCTGCACGAATTCAAATTTAATTTTATCATAAAAAATATACTAATTATACTAAATTTAAAATTGGATTTATATTACAAATGTTAAAAAAACGCGAAAAAACACTGAATATAACGCAGTTTTTAATATTTTGATGTATTTTCGTAAGTGTGGCGCATACGGCGGTGCGGCGCTTCGGATGAATATTGGTTTTATTTTAATCTATTTTCGGAGGTGCGGCGCTTACGGTGTGTGCGGCGTATACGCCCGAAAATACGGTAAATGTATTTGATAAGAAGATTGTGATTACCAGTGATATCAGGAGTATCTTGATATTTTTCAAAAATATATTTAATCTTTCTTCATGAAAAGGCATGAATTGTGTAATATTAACATAAATTGCAAATTAAAATACATACAGAACTGATTTAAAACTAAAAAAGTGAATTTTTTCTCTTATATCTGAGCTGAATGTTTCATTGTTTACATTGGTAAATTATATGCAGATTTTAGGGAGTCTACTGTATTTGTGGTGATGTAAGGATTTTAGGGTTGCATATTTTAGAAAGTCTACTATACTTTAATTATTTTTATACAACTTTTAATA
>CAXHSM010001376.1:4161236-4175569 GCA_964019185.1 Maratus speculifer | reverse complement strand
CTTCAGTTATATGAATTACATTAACCCTTAAAAAGACAATTACATAGAATAGCACAACTAATAAGAACTATAATGTAATGGTAATAATGTGTAATACAGTTCATTTATTCTAGTTTATGGTAGGGTTGCCAGCTTCTCTTGGTTTTATCCACTTAAAAAAAGCCGGCTTTTATTTTTAAAGTGTTAATTTGTATCGAATTCATATTAAATTTGGATTGATTTATTTTTAATAAATTTTTAATTATTTACTACTAAAAAGTTATGAATTTCTATTTAATTTTTCAAATAAATAAATCTTTATAACTGCTAGATGTCAACTGTGAAGGCATTATGTCTGAAAAATATAAATCTTGAAAAAAAGAAATATACTCAAAAAATGTGTTTTTAAACTTCTATATTTCATAGTTCTACTTATATTACACATTCTTAAGATTTATATTTAATTGAATTATGACAAAATATAACACATCAAAGCATTCGTGGAAATATTCTTATGTAAAGATTATGCATAGATTATATAGACTCAATATGTGAAGTATAGACTCAATATGTGAAGATTAAGTCATAAAATGAACAATGTTGAAAGAGAAATTAGGAAGGATTCAGTATTTAAAGAGAGTTTAATACATAAGTTTATAAAATTAAATAACAACAAAAATGTCCTAATAAAATTAGTTGAATAAAAATTTTGAATAGCTCTTTGTTATTTAAAAGTGAATATATGCCCACTTGCATGAATATATTCATGCATATGCTAGTTGAGAATACTGAAATAAATTGTGAAATATAATATATTATGAAATATGCATGATTCATAATACTATTTTCAATAGGGAGAAATGGTGTTTTTTATATGTATAATTTTAAATATTTATAGGGAATAAAACATGACATTTTAATAACTTAAAATTAGTTAAGTAATAAAACATGTAATTAAGTAACCATAAGTCTTCTTTAATTTTATAAAGCAGTAAAAATGGAAAAACAAAGATAGGATTAAAGATCAATGTACATCAGAAAAGGCACTTGGTATGGCTCTTTTATAATTTAGCTGACATATTTGCAATTCTGACTATATACCACTAACAACTCCATCAGTGTGTTATTCCAGTATTAATGTCTTCATTATTAAAAAATCGGGTTATAACCTAATTTCTCATAATGAATAATCATAATTAAAATCCCAGTTTTTCATTTTAATAAATAAATTTATTAAACTCAAAGTAAATTAAACATCATTAGAATTAGTTAAAAGACACTTAAAAATGTGTAGCTTATAATTAAAATGCTTCGCTGTATAAAAGTCAATTATGGCCAAAAAAGGCCGATTTTGACCAATAAAAGCCAGCCGGCCAGGCTTTTTTGCAATCCTGGTTTATGGCCGGGGGGGGGGGGGGGGTTAATAGTTCATTTTTATTTTTTTAGCTCTTTGTTATTTATTTTTTGTATTCATTTATTAAGTTTTTTTTTATTTATTTACTTTTTATAATTGACCATTTTTAACAATTTTCTGGCTATTTAATGATGCTAAATTACTGTTTTGAATGTAATTGGTAACAATAAACAAGTTTGATAACCCTTTTTGGTAATTTGACCCCTGTCCCGGATAATACATGAGAACCAAATAATGTTCCTGTTTTATTGATAAATAAGAAATTTCTACAAATAAATTTTACACTAAAGAATTCTTTGCTTTCTGTTATTTTATGAAGAAGATAATTTGAAAACATTTTTTACTTTATGAAATTTTAATTTTCATGGTTTCTCTTGCTAGTTAAAACAAATTACAGTAGACTCCCTCAAATCTGCCACCTTAAACTCCACAACTATAAAATGATTAAAATCAAAGGTCACGTTAATAATCAGTAATGTATAGCTAAATATTCATTATAAAGATGAGATGCACTTTCCAATACATAAATTATTCAATGAAAATTGCCACATAAAGGTGCACTACTAATTCACATCAAAATCATAAAATAGGGATTTTTTTTACAGGTTTAACCAGATTTAAAAATACAAAAAAAAAAAGCTTTATTAATGCATAAATGCATTTGGTAAAAAGTTTGTGATTACGAGTGATAACAGCAATATCTTGAATTTTTTCAGAAATAAATTTATTCTTCCTTCATGAAAAAGCATGAATTCTATACTAATATTAATGAAAATTACAGATTAAAATACACATAAAATTGGTATAAAAATAAAAAAGTCAAATGTTGTCCCTACATTAGAACCAAAAGTTACATTGTGTACACTGGTAAATTATTTATGGATTTAGTTTCATTCACTGTATATGCATGAGTATTTTTTCTGCATAACGAAACCTTACCTATCAATGTGTAAGGACATGATCTAATTCTGATTACGTTAACTACAGATTGCGCTCTATATTTTCTTTACTATTCTCTGTAGTAGATTTTCTCTATGTGATGGTCCAATTTTCTAACAACTAATTACATATTAATAAAATTTTGTTACACAGCCTAATTTACCATCAATGCAACTATTTGAAAAATATCTGAACTAAATTTGTCAATTATCAATAGATAGGAAATATATATTTTTTAATAGTAAGGGAAAAAAAACCTAGCCTTGCTGTTCTTTTTCTTCTTTCAATTGCTTTTTCTGTTTGTTTACAGCTAAATAATTTCTTTTCCCTGCACTCAAGAAATTTTAACTTGCTGACACATTCAGAGAATAGAATTTGAATAAGTTCTCATTTTTGTTTATTTTAGAAGTGTTTTAGAATATTTTTTTACTTTAAATATTTATGGAATATTCTTTATCATGTGGCAGTTAACTTTTGCAAATATACAGCAACATTTACCTTTCGCCAGGAGTGCAAATATTCATCACATGAGCTGGCAAGCCTTGTAAAATGTACAACAGGAAGAAAATTTTTTAATTATTGTTGTTTTACTTTAATTTTATAAATGTTTTAAGATACAAATATCATATAACTTAATTCTGATCACAATTTATGAAAGTATTCACAACACACCTAATTTTATACAAACAGTTATTAACGCCCTCTTTACTTGAAGTTTGTTTTAAAGAAGAAGGAATGTGAATGTTGTACTTTTTACAGTGGGGCACCTGTCAGAAGGTTAACAGTTACTATTGAGGAAATTTTCCTGAAAATTTCTTTTATATTCATTTTCTTCTACTATTCCCAATGTGTTTAGAGGTTGGGAAGGGGAGGGGTGAGTTAAGACCTATTTTTAGAATTTTATGGTAATTTTATTTAAAATATATAAAATATCACTTAAAAGTGTGCAAAGAGATAAAATATAAAATATGATTAAAGAAATGAAAAAAAAAATGCATCACTATTTTATCCAAAGATATTGAATTTGACAATTTCTGTTAGATGTTTTCTGAGAAATTTACACTCATCCACACGTCTGTATTCACACTCAATTCACATCAATTTTTCTCAGCTTTCTGCCTAGAGATGTAAATTTTCCAGAAAAATATAAGTGTCAGAAAAAAACTGGTTTTTACCGGTTTTTTTTCAGAAAAAATGGAAAAATTAATTTTTTATGACTGTATCTCCCAAATAAATTATATTTTCTTAGAGAATATTAAATAATAAACATTTTTCCCCATTTATATGTATTAAATGAAAATTAATTTCACTTTATATTAAAAATAAAAAGAAAATAGCAAAGCCTGCTTTTAAAAGTTTAGTTTTTTTTTTTTTTTTTTTCAGAGCCTAAGAATTTTTATTAACGCTATTGTTTGTTACATCATATCTCTGTTGATTTTTCAGTTACATGTTTAACTACCAATTGACCTAATGTGAACCTGAGCCAATATGTCTGCAGTTTGGAATGAAATAGATTATGCATTTCATTTACATAAGTATACTTTTTAAGTAAATGATACTAGTTTAAAGAAATTATTTCAGTTTTGTCATTATTATGAATATCAGTATTAGAAAATTCCATTGTTTGTTTAAAAAATGTATATTTTTACATTATTCCTTTTTTACTTACCCATCATACGTAGTATAGGGTAAGTCTTGCAATCGTTTTGAAAATCGAAAAAAAAAAATTTGACGGATTTACACATTTTAGATAGTGGAGATTCCGAAAAACACATTTTTAGACAATTTTTTTGCCATCCGTCTGTCTGTCTGTAAACGCTCTATCTCCAAAACAAATTGAGATAGAGACTTGAAATTTTGTATGTAGTTAGTACGTAAGAATGGGACAAACCCTATTTAATATCAGCAACCTCGATTATCCGGAACTATTTTTTTCGGACTCTCGAAAAATTAATTCTGATGAAAGGTACATAAAAATTTTTGAATTTTTTTGTTCTAAGGAATGGATGTAAAAGGCAATAAAATAACAGAGATTTTGCAAATAGAACGAAGTCGATCGGATTATTAGTTGCCGAGATATTTGTAATCTTGTTTTCCACATTCTTTGATTTTTCATGACCCTGTATTTCATTTAAATTTCAATTCAGAAGTATATTTTAATTGGAAATGAGACGCTTAATCCGACGCAGTTAATTGTTAGTTAATAGAATTATTATTTTTGGAGTTATAAGGATGTTTCTCTTACGCAGTTCGGTACTACTTGAGTAGTTTGGGGTTTAATATAATTTGTCGAAATTGGTACATCAGCAGTTCTTTAATATAGCTTTACTATGTATATTAACAATATTTAAATTTTGTTTATGAATTGCAATGCATTGTATAAATAGTTTCAGATGTTTTATTTTCATATACATATCCATGATGGGTAAGTATTACGGTGGCCCCCAACGACTAGTTTTTCTTAGAATTATAATTTCATTTCCTTTATAAAATATGTTTAGTTTTGGTATAGCTTTCCAATCTCAACTCAAAAAAGTTTTGATTTAGTTTTATAATCTAAATACAAACAAAACTAAGTTTTACTTTGGCTTACTCAGGTCTGCAACTAAAAAATAACGTAAGATTTATTGACTGTTAGATTTTTACTCGCTAAAACCAGAATTTTAAGTTTAATTAAATGTATTTTTTTCTTTTTACCCTGAAATCTGGTACTCTATTCTTGAGCAAGAAACCATATTCAATAATGTTTCCACATGGTAATTTTATATTTCTAAGAGTGGAACTCAAAAGTTATGAAAACAGAGCACTACAAATAGAAAATGCTCACTATTTGAGGAATTAACAAAAGCAGTTACATACAGAGAAACTTCTACTGTGCTTTAGAAAACTACAAAAATTCAAAGTTTAATCAAGAGGGAAAGTATAATTTGGAACGTAGTTACTTGTAATAAAATATGGGGTTTTTTTTCATCACAGTTGTACTTTTCTTTTCTAATGCAAACTGCCCATGTTTTTGCAACATTATTGTACATTATGGAGGTAAAATGGAGGTCAATTTTAGATTCAACACCTTGAAAAAACATTCAATTAATCAGCTATAACGAAATCTTGAAAAATGGAGCATAGTAGTGCCACCTATAGAGCAATTTACATCAAAAACTAAACAACATTATTATATATCAGAAACTGTCTGAAGATGTAGTTTTATTTTAAAAAAATTGTCCTTTAGGTAAAGCTATTGCGATAATCTTGAATAATGCAGCATAGTAGCATCATCTGTTGAGCAATTTACACCAAAAAGTAATGAGCACGAAGTTATGCCAAAGATTAACTTAATCTGAAATTTTATAAAAATACATACATTAGTTTGAGAAAAAACTATTGTGGAAATTATGAATAATGCAGCATAGCAACGCCATCGGTTTGGCGATATATACTAATAACTAAACATCTCAAGTTTATAGCAAGGTGTAGCTGAATCTAAAGTTTTGTGAAATTATGTGCATCAGTTCTTGAGATAGAGTGCCCATAAAATTTATCACATACAGACTCACAGAGTGACAGATATTTTCCAAAAACTACCAAAACGTGTTCAGGACCTTCTAAAACATTTAAATACACCAAAAACTCGAAGTCAAATTATTCCCGAATTCAATACTTACTTCTTGAAAAGATAGATTAAATTAATAAATGCATACTTCAAAAGTTTACATTGAATTTTTAATTTTATCATTTCCATTAATCGGCATATTATTGCAATAATTTTACACATGAATTAATTTTTAAAAATAGAAGTTGCATTTAATTACATATCTAGATTTTTTTTCATGTAATCAAGTTTTTGTGAAATTGTAAACTTTTTGTATATACTTGCACAAATATATTCAGAATTTTTGAATAAGAAATTATTACTATATTTAGGTTCCTATTTAGACAAGGGTTAATAAGGTTATTTACATACATATATGCAACTTAATAAGATTCAGCTGTTGTATGGCATGAGATTTTTTTTTTCTTGAATCATTGCACTCGCGAAAGATTTAATTTGTTCATTAAACTTTTTCTGAAATGTCTATTTTCAAGAGAAATTTTGCAAAGGGTCTTGTGTTTCAAACAATAAAAAATGTGAAGGATCCTTTCAAGTCTTCTCAAACAGATTTCTGCTCT
Source organism: Maratus speculifer (assembly GCA_964019185.1). Classification (NCBI taxonomy): domain Eukaryota; kingdom Metazoa; phylum Arthropoda; class Arachnida; order Araneae; family Salticidae; genus Maratus; species Maratus speculifer. The sequence continues at coordinate 4,169,070 of CAXHSM010001376.1, read as the reverse complement.
GAGATCAGATATAAAAATAAATAACATAACTCAACATACACTCAACATAAAAATAAATAAAATAAAAAGTATGAGAATGTAGCTATTACAAAATTTTCACTATATTATTTCATAAATGAAATTTCAATTTTTCCAGTTCGGAAAAATTGAAAAAAAAGCCTTCGGAAAAAACTGGTTTTTTCCCCAATTTTTCCGGGTTTTTTTCCGAGCATTCCCATCTCTATTTCTGCCACAAAACAACATTTGACCATTTGATTCAATACACATCAAAAACATGATTACCCAAACATTGAATAATTAAATAGATAGAAAAATGCAAGCATGGCAATTCCAGGGATGATTCTGGGTTTTTTAAAAAAGTTTTGAAAAATTACACCAGAGTAGGGAGGGGGGGGATCTCATTTTCCTGCATCATCATGGGACGAAATAACACAAGTACTGTTACAAGTGTATGTATTATAAAGAAAATTCTTCAGGGATGAAAGAAAATGTTGCAAAGCAGGGCCTGATTAAACTCTGAAGCTATAGGAAGTACAATCAAAAACTGATAATATGCACCCATAATCTGCAATTTTCTATAATCTTCAATACTTTACGAATGTAAACAGTAAAATAAACACTTCAAAAAAATTACAAATTTGTGATCCAAAAATGATTTTTTAGAACAAATATTAAATTTTTTTTTTTTTAAATCACAATAAAATACTTACATTTTTTAAATTTAACTCTTTTATTTTATTAACAGTAAAAAAAATGTATTAAGAAACATATATAATTATTTTTATTTAAATACACATATATATTAATTTTTTAATAAAATAACTTTAAAAAGACAATTTTTGAGATATTAAATCTAATAATCAATTTATTATTCTATTTATCTTTTAAAATTATATTGTTTATATAGGACTAAAATGCTATCTAGGAATAATAAAATGACGTATAATCCATAATACTCCATAGTGCAGAATATTCCATAATCTGCACAGCCTTTGGTCCCAACTTGTGTGGATTATATAACTTTGACTGTATATATTAACTTTAAGAGTTAGCAGGGGTGCAGAAAATGAGTCTAGTCCCAATATTTCCCCCAATCTACATGAAAATTTCCCCAAAATTTTACGGTATGTTATAGATAAATGCTGCATTACCATAGGTACAGAAAATTTATCCTTTCAATATTTCTCAACTTATGCATGAGTATATATAGCAAGGGCAATTCTGATTTAAAATAAAAATTTAAAAAAAATTCTAAAGTTTACAGCAATTTTTTGGAAAGTTTGCAGCAGAGTAAGGAAAAATTGTGTGTGTGTGTGGGGGGGGGGGGGGAATCCACTCCCAGCAATAATGACGTGTTTTTTCTTGGTTCTTTGACAAAATTAGCAGTTGATTTGCCTTTATTTGAAGAAATTTGCGGTTTTGTGATGATTTGGCGAAATTTGAGAATGTTTGCCATATTTTAACAAATTTTCAGACTATTTTGCCCATTTTGACGAAATTTGTCTTGTTTCACGGTCTTTTTACAGAAATTGTGGTTGTTTCGCAATCTTTTGACAAAACTTCATGCGTTCATGTCCCCATAAACTCACGATTATTTCGCCCCTTTTGACGAAATTTGCGGTTGTTTTGCAATCTTTTGACAAATTGTACATTTATTTTGTGATGTTTTGACAAAATTCAAGTTCAATTCGCGTTCTTTTGAGAAAACTTGCGGTTCTTTTGCAACCTTTTAACGAAACTTGCCGTTTATCGCGATCTTTTGACGAAGTTTGCAGCTATTTTAGGATATTTTGACGATGGCTTTTTTAAGTTCTAGTGAGTAAATTTGTGATTATTTCACGATCTTGTGATTAAATTAGAGTTTTTACCGGAATTCTTGAGTAAAATTCCCAGTATTTTTATGTCCGAATTTTCAGATTGATGACTTAATTTTCGAAGCCGAATGCCTTAAATTTTAAGAAATTTCAGAACAGAATCACTCCTGATATATGGTACATGTTATTCTGAGATCGATTATGTAAAGATCGCCATGCATATCTTTTTTATTTGTAGGGAAATTTTCTACCTCAAGAAACAATGGTTGTTTGGTTGAGGTTTTATGGCGCAAAGTCCCCTTTGGGACATGCTGCGCCAAGACAATGTCAAAATAGGATTAAAGAAATAAGAGAAAAAGTGAAGTTATGCATAATTAAAACCAATAAAGTGTTGAGACCTTAAGTAAAGAACATAAAGCCATAAATAAAATATGTTAAAAATAGACAACGCACAGTGAACATGTAAAAACAATTTTAAAAAACACAAAAATTAAAAAGGTGAGGGGTAAAACCAATTAGGCATGTATTAAGCACAAAGTGCAATTAAAATATGTACAAAATAAATTATTGTTAAAATAGAGACAAAGTATAAGATGATGCACAAAAATATTTAAAAGCAAGTTAAAGGGCACAGATATTAAAAAGGGTTCATGGATGAAAGAAAATGCCACAAAGCCTGATTAAACCTCTGAAGCTATGGGTAGCGCATGTTATTTCAGGACCTTTTTTTAATCGAGAACAGTTAACTAATCTCAACATACTCGGACACTTACCAATGTTTTCAAATGTTATTCCTAAGAATGGCTCAGTTGTGTTCCTATATATTTCATTAACCAACTTTTTTTTATGATCACCTTACATAAAAATTGGATACAATCGAGAAAAATATGCAAGAAGGTTTTTGCATGGTATGAGTGTAATTATTTAAATTGAATAAAAGAAGGTTGAATTCAGAATGTATGCAGTTCATAAAATATTAATATTTTGAAATACTTAAAGCTGATCTACTACATGAAAAATTAATTTTTTGAGAAAAGTAATTTTATGAAATACTTTTTAATATATTATTATAAGATAAATAGTTTTAATAGAAATTAGAATTTTGGTACTACTAGGTTAACTCATCGACCAAAAAATTATTGCCAAACTATAAGATTAAATGCTAATAATGGATGATTGTGAATGTCACATTTAATGACATTAAATAAGATTCACGTGTTTAAAATGTCATTAAGTGATTTTTATTTTGACTTTTTATTTGCATTTTTATTAATATTCTACTAATTATTTGTTATTTCATTATTTAAAATAAAAATTTTATCAATATATATAATTTGTCTATTAGTTCGGCGATTAGAATAATTTTGCGAAATTGGTCGATGAGATAACAGAAGTCGTACCGAATTTTGAAATGAAATTAATTCAATATAAAATGAATATATAATATATAAATATCCCCCCCCCCCCCGCCCTTTTTTTTTTTCAATTTCAGGCCCATTCAAATTTTTCTAAGGGAAGCACCTGCTTCTTGTGCCTATTTGGTAATCAGGACCTGCAGCAAAATAATCATATTCAGGTGCAGAAGAGGAATACAAAATTGGTCATTTTGAAACAAACACAATCAGAATAACTTACTAGTAGCAGATAATTTTATTTGGCACTATTATCACAAGCGTGTGAGAATGGACATATGTGACAATGATCAACATTTATTCAAACAATATGAGCATTTTTGCAACAAGATATTTTACTTAATGAATACAATGAAATAAATGTATGACATAGAAACAAGATACATTATAGTAATATATAAATTTTCTATGTTTGTTCCTACTGAAAAAATAAAATAAAATAAAAACACAAATCTACATTATATTAAATAATTTGTGTCGCATGAAAAATATTTCTGCATGTGTCTAATATAGCACCTAAATAAAATTAAAGATGGCATTGCAAAGAAAATAAAATGTTGTAAGCAGTAAACATTGCTGTTACAATGCATCTTCCTAACATGCAAACAGACAAATGCAATTAAAAGAAAAATAGTGCAGTGTAGCACTTACTGTCAATGTATGTAATATTAAAAATTTATTGGAATAGCAGATTCTGTTCTTGGTTTCATAAATTATTATAATATTTTACGTAAACTTTAATATGCGATCAGTTATATAAAAAAATTTACATTCAACAGAACAGAATAAAACACAATTCAGTCTATCAGCAATGTAATGTTTTTAAATTAAACGGTAAAAAAATCAAGACAATAAGCAGTTTTAAAATTTCCATTTCAACAACATTCGCCGAACTAATAACAAATAAGTAATATTCGGTGTTCAGAGTAAAATATTTTAATAATGCTTTAAATGACTCTAGGTGAATGACAGTTGCAACAGATGAAATTTGGTGTAATCACGTTATCAAACCGAAAATTGTATAATTTTTGTTAAAGATTAACTATAGAAAATATGTTAACATTAACTTATTTTAATATAGAGAGTGAGATCAATAAACTGATGATTTAAAAGATACCTGATATTATAAACAGGGCAAGACACAAGACGCCAATACAAGAATGACTCTTGGAAGTTTTACATCATGATTCATTGAGAATGATCCATTCATTCCAGAAGGAATGATATCGAGAATGATGAAATTGTTCTAGTAATTGACTAATTACGTACTATATTATTTATGAATAAAATTGCTGCTGAGTAGATTTTTTTTATCCCTGGTTGTAGCAGTGGTTATCAGTCCGCCAGTAATCAAAGCAAGCTTTACCAAAAAATCTAAGATTAATTTTCATGAATTATTCAAAATCAAATAGTGTCAAATTTTATATTGTAGAAAATATTCAAATGTAAGATTCATGAATTTTGAGTAACACCTTATGCTCCTTTTTTTATAAATAATTGTTTCATTTTATGAATTAAAATTAATTATGAATTTATTCATTATTCATGAGTGATTTATTCCTTCGTGATTCATTCAGTGTCTTGGCGTCTGTACTTTAGTAATGAGTGCATTCTGTAAGAATGGTTAATTAAAAAATCAATTTACTGAATTCATATTCTTTACTTAAATAAATTGATGGTAAGATACATTTTTTTAGTTATTCTTTGATTGAATGTTTCACAACTTGTGATTTGATCGTATGATGACCTAAAATTTTATGTATTGCAACTTTCATTTTTGCTGACATTTATAATAATTTAAAATGTTCTACACACAGGTAAACTGAATGCTTGGCTTGTCGAATAGCAACTTATAAGGTAAATAACTAACTTACACTATAGATAACGTACACTATAAAAATTATGCTTTGAGATATTACTTAAGAAAATTTTTAAATTCAAACTTATGAACATATGTTTCTTATATTCTAAAATAAATATTTTGAAATCAAAGCAGAATTTAAAGAAGTGAATTTTGAAGAAACATTTTACAGTCATATACAGTTTATTTGTCTGAGAATTACTAAAATAATAAATAATACAGTTAATTCAAATGATAGTAACTCACCAAGTATAACAGAATCCTTACATATTATCCAAGCCAGGTCAAATAGAATTGTACCAAAAAAGTTACATTAACCCTTAAAAATACAATTACATGAACACAACTAATAAGAACTATATTATAATGATAATAATATGTAATACAGTTTATTTATTACAGTTTATGTGAGATTTCTTAATAGTTAATTTTATTCATTTATTTAATTTTTGTTATTTATGTGTTATGTTCATTTGTTATGTTTTTTATTTATTTCCTTTATATTATTGACCATTTTATCCAATTTTCAGGCTATTTAATGATACTAAATTACTGTTTTGAATGTGATTGGCAACAACAAACAAGTTTGATAACCCTTTTTGGTAATTTATTTCCTGGCCCAGATAATACATAAGAAGCAAATAATGTTCCTGTTTTATTGATAAATAAGGAATTTCTACAAATAAAATGTACACTAAAGAATTCTTTGCTTTCTGTTATTTTAAGAAGAGGATAATTTGAAAACATTTTTTACTTAATGAAATTTTTAATTTCAGGGTTTCTTTTGCTTGTAAAAATAAATTACAGTAGACTCCCTCAAATCCACCACCCTAAACTCTGCAACTCTCTAAAATCTGAACATAATTTATGGATGTGAACAATGAAACATTCAGTTCAGATATAGAGTCAAAATTTGACTTTTTTACGTTCTATATCAATGTCATATATGTTTTAATTGTTATTTTTTGTTCATAATACTGAATTCATGGTATTTCACAAAGGAAGAATAAATATATTTCTAAAAGAATGTAAGATATTTCTGATATCATTGGTAATCACAATTTTTTTACCAAATAATATGTATTAATGAAGTTTTTTTTTGTTATTAAGTCTAGCTAAAACCGAAATAAAACTTCCTTATTTTATGATTTCGATGTGAATTAGTAATATTTTTGATTGCATTTTTAACTACATTCAAATGACTGTTTAAAAATATATAAACAAAGTAATGACCAGAAATCTGCAAAATTCTAAAATCTGCCCAACCTCTGTTCCCAAGCTATGCGGATTTGAGATAGTCTATTGTATATATATATATATATATATATTCATAATGTTATATTATAAAGGTAAATGTTATATACACCTAAAAAAATATGAATATGCAAAAAATACATATTTACATAATATGCTACAGAAAAATTTCTTTAAAAAAAAATTCCAGGATATCGAAAATTACACAATAAATTAATTATAAAAAAATATGTATGCAAAATCATTTATACACCAATAATGTTAAATATTATTGTGAAAAATTCTTTCAAATGTTGCACTAAATTTGTCATTTAAAATATATATATATATTTCTTTGACCATTGATAGAGAAAATACATTTTGAGCAGGAAGGTTAAAACAGGTATTTCCCTTGAACTTGGTTAAAACCAATTAACATTAGACTCCCTCAAATCTGAAACTCTCTAAAATCCACTCTAATTTACGGATGTAAACAATGAAAAATTCAGTTCAGATATAGAGACAAATTTGACTTTTTCAGTTTTATATCTATTCCATACATGTTTTAATTTGTAATTTTCATTAATATTACTGAATTCATGATTTTTCATGAAGTAAGAATAAATTTACTTCTGAAAAAAAAAAAAAATCAAGGTATTGCTGATATCATAGGTAATTACAAATTCTTACCAAATATACTTATGAATATCAAGCTTTTTTGATTTTTAAGTGTGGCTAGACCTATTAACAAAACTTCATTATTTTATGATTTTGATGTGAATTAGCAATGTACCTTTATGAGGCAAGTTTCATTGAATAATTATGGGAAAATATATTTCATCTTTATAATGAATAATAAATCATAAATTATTGATTACTAACTTGATCTTTGTTTTTAATATTTTAATCATTTTAAAAATTAAATAAATTTTTATTATTTTAATTATTAAGTGGTTTAATAATATATCATATTGTAAGCCTTCATAATAGTTACAATTTCATTATTAATTACATTCAAATTACTGTTAAAACGATTTAAGTAAAGCAATGACCAGAAATCCACAAAATTCTAAAATCTGCACAAACTCTGGTCCCAAGCTGTATGGATTTGAGGGAGTCTACTGAAGAACCCTACTTTATTGGGAACTGATTTGCTCTGCTGGTTTACAGGACAACTTTTGTATAAAAGAAATTCAAATTGTATTAAATTCAGTTTCGGCACATTAGCTTTAAAAAGAATTAAAAATTTTTATGTATAAGTAAAGGAAAAAGAATGCATAGCTTGAATGCTTGACAGCATGAATGGGTATGAGTAATGGAGGTGAAATTGAGTTGGGTCTGAACGTATGGACAGTGAAGGGGTAAAAATCTTGTTTGGATACCATTTAGGAATATGGTAAGCAAAAAGGTGTAATTAAAAAAACATTAGTTGGATGCGGTAATCCCAAAACTTTCTTCTATCTCATACACGTTAACATTTCCAGAACAATAAAATGTTGAAATTTTAAAAAAAT